>KQ085906.1:0-197941 GCA_001020605.1 Schizopora paradoxa
GCCTTAAGATGACCTTGTTGAATGGCGCATCCGTCCTACGGGCAAAGAACCGGTAGATCTGATAGTATCATTAGCACATAATCGAACAGAAAATAAATGATAACGCACCAAACGAAGGAAGAGTTTAGGTACACTCTAAATGCGGTGCGATGGCCCTCCTTGACGTGTTGTCTTCTTGGTTTCAATGCTCACCTTGCTGTCAGGACGGAGAGGGCCAGATTTTCCGCGATAAAGCTCCAGAGAGGCGTCAACTCACCCTTGACGAGCATTTTGACTCGATGCTATGATTGCCTTGAGGCACCGGAGGACAATGTTAAAAGAAAGAAAGAATCAATGAAAGCGGGCACAGAATCAACTACAATAACACACCTGGTTAATTGCCAGTTCCCAGCGCCAACCCCCTTCAACAACTCCTTCTTTGAAGCGCTCGCGCTCGAGCCTCGAGACGAATCCGAGTGGACGGCGTATACGAACGACCTGTTCAAACGAGAGCGCGTCGCGAACGCGAGGAGGCGTGCGACGAGTCCGGCAGGGCGACGGCGAGGAAATGGCAGCTAGGGTTAGCAGCCGGGAGAGACGGGCGGAAGCGGCGGGGACGAGTGAGACAGCGACGAGGGAAATGGTTGAGCGACGACGGCGACGGCGAGCGAGTGGAACGAGGCGGCAGGGGTCCTCAGGGTTTCGTGGGAGGGAGCAGCCGGATGCGCGAGGGTGGGAGGATTACCGTCCAGGCGGGGCGTGGGAGGGGCCACGCGGGTGGCGCGGGGAATCACCGTCGGGACGGTGATTATAACGGAAGAAGCTATTACCACGACTTAAGCGCGTGTATACCGCAAGGCAGTCATCCATGTAGTTTATATAGATAGTATTCAGGTCTGCAGGAATGGCGATACTTCTATAACAGCCCCTTGAAAAAAGCAAGGAGGATGGCAGTACTAGTACTAGTACTGTACCTCATCGACTCGATAGAGTACTCAACAACCACCCAACTACAACACCCATTGCCCCAGCGGATAAAACGATACCGCTTCGGTCTTTGGCCGCCTTCGCAGTTTCCTCGAATTTTGGAATCCAATTGAACCGCGAAGGTGGTGGAGGCGGGGATTCTGGGTCGTGATCGTGATCATCGACCACCACCGGAGGAAGTGAGTGTGGTGAGGCGTTGGGTTTGCTAGACGCAAATGTCTCTTCCATGCGTCTCAGTAACTCTGATTGACTGGCGAGTTGGCCCTTCAAATCGGATATGCCTTCCTCCACGACGTTCTGGTTCGCCGTATTCATCTCCACGACCCTCCGCTCAAAGCTCTCCACCAGCCTGCGTCTCTTCCAAGGCTCCACGACGATGATTGCAAGGATGAACACCGCGAGATTCAACCCAAGCACCGCAAGTGAACCGTACGTACTCGCACTCCGTATCTTGTCTGACCAAACTTGCTCTTCGTGGTAACGAGCAAGGATCGAGCGCATAAGCTCGCTGAATTGGATTTCCACCGCGTCGGCAGCTCGAGTAGCGGTAAGCTTCGTTCTTGCCTCCTCTTGCTCGTAAAGGTGATCTTGCCGGACGAGTTGTGTGAATCGATTGACGTCCGTCTCCGACCACGAAGACTTCCTCTGCAATAAGTCGTTCACCTCCTGTCGAGATGCCGACCTTTTCGTTTGCATTTCCTCGTATGCTTCCTTCGCTTCCTTCGCCGCCTTTCGAGCTGCGATCATCTGAGCCTCTACACTTGCCAACAAGTGGTGTCAGCCGCAAAGATCATGCATCCCCAAAGACATGCTCACGCACCATTGTTCACGACATCGTTCTTCAGTTTCCCGATCTCCTCATAACCAGTAACTTCATTCAACTTCCCGCCCAGCTGAGAGAACGTGGCAGCAGCCTTCGATGAGAACTCATCGACGTGACCGCGAAAGTTATGCGATGCTCGTGCAGTCCAACTGCGAAGGTTCTGCTGAACTCGAGCTTGTAGATCGGTAGGGATTCGCTCAGAAGGCTTAGCTGCCTGCGACGCTCGGTTTACTTGATCATCTGAAGGGCTGCCTTGAATATACTTGCGTGAGTAGCAGTGTCAGAGAATTTGGCATATGTACGGACCATTTGGATCGTCTCCTCGCGCTGACAGAAAACGAATTTGAACCGCACGACCACTCAATCGACCACGTACAATGGTTCGCGAGGACCGTATTATCATGAGAAAAGAATAGTCTTTAGTCTTTAGAATTTCAAAGATCCAAGTCTACTCTGCCTTCGAAGTGACATTGGAGAGTTGGGGTTGGCGGATGTGGTGAAAAATGGTGTGTGGCCAAGCGGCCTCGCATGCTTCCGATTTGACACTCACTGAATTCTTCTCACTTGAGCCAACAAACAAAATACATCGTAGCAAATTAAGATTTGCAAAATTATTATACGATGAGGGAGGGACAGAAGATCTATGAAAGCATACCACTAATCCACGAATTGACAAGAAATTAATAGGAAAGTGCGAGTGTGATCGTGAGGGTGGCGTGACACAAGAAAAAATATGTATGTACCGTCGTCAAAGTGCCTCAAGAAATAAAAATGCAAGAGCACAGACGTTCTACAGAGAACATTTAACTCCAGACGTCCAGCATAAGCCTTGAACGTTCTTTGAGGAGCTTCATCTCCGCTGCACCTTCCACTTCCGCGCTGCCGCCCTTCGCCTCGCCGAGCATACGTTGTAGACAATCCTCCACAGACTTCGACATGCTCTTCGCATCACCGCAGATGTAGATGTATGCCTTGCCCTTTAAGATAGCCTCTGAAATGCCCTCGCGTTGTTCCCAGATCAGGTCCTGTACGTATATCTTCGACCCGTCGGGTTTGTAGGGTGGCTCGCGGGAAATCGCACTGAACATCTTGAACTTCCCGTTCAATTCCTTCGCGTACTCTGGCCATTCATCCTTGTAAAGGAAGTCCTCGTTGCTCTTGCGGCAACCGTAGAAAAGCCAAAGGTTACCCCAATCTGCCAATGCCTCCGCGCCATTCTTCTCGACAGTGCGACGTGCAAGGGCAACTCGCTCTTGAATGAACCCTCGGAAAGGAGCAACACCCTGTAAAGGTAATGTTATCATATTGATTTCATGTCCAATGTATCAGTCACTCACAGTACCGGGACCAATCATGATGACTGGTGTTTTCGGGTTCGTAGGCAGTCTGAAGGTCGAACGACGGACGTGGACGGGTACCTTGTAAATACCCTCGATCTGGTAAGCACCTCGGGGGCCTTCAATCGCGTAGGTGGGGTGAGTGACGTGTGCGGGTAGCTCATCTCCTGGTCGGGCAAGAAGAGGCGCGTTCTCCTTGTTCGCAGCGAACTTCAAGTTGAGCAGGAAGTTTGACCCAACGCCATATACCCATCTCTGCTTGACCTTTTCTGAGGCGATAGACTCATACTTAAGGACAACAGCCGTGATGTGAATGGAGCCTGGGTTGAGCTTTGGCGACGAAGAGATAGAGTAGTAGCGGGGCTGCAGACGAGGAATGGACGAAACGATGATGTCGAAAGGAATTGCCCAGGCAGTTGTGTTCTCCGGTGTAGGCTTGACGTGGATGTCGTTGCCGGCGGCGATTTGAAGGACCTCGCCGAGCTTCAAGCATCCGTTGTGAACAGTTCTCCCATATTCCTCCTTGTCGGTGTTGAGCCTCGTCATGAAAGCCTGCGCCTCTGGCGACGGAGCGAACTTCGACAAAACACCGAGGATTTGACGACCGGTAACAGCGCTGATGTCGATGTAGTGACGTAAAACCGTCGCGTAGGTCGTCGGCACCGGGAAGGGAACCTTTGCAAGCGCTGGGTCCAAAGACTCGATACCGATCACGGCGTCGCGCTTGTCGTGCATCCCAAGAGCACAGAGCAGGCGTTCAACCTCAACATCAGAGTTCGAAGGCCAGACACCGACATGATCACCATGCTGGTACGCGATACCAGATCCCTCGATGCTGATTTCGATGTGTACGCAGTTCCTCTCACCGTCAAGGGCGAACAACTCGCGCGCTGCGGTGATAGGAGCGGGATACGGGTTCTTCGCGTCATGGATACCTTTTGTCTTCGTCAACGCTCGAGCCGAAAGCTCTCCTTGGTACACTTTCTCCGGTGCATGCGAGTCAAGTTCCGTGACGACGAAATCAGGAGAGTCACCTCCCTGACCCTCCTCGACACCCAACGCGGTGGCAAACGCCTCCCACATACCGTCCTTCCACTCAAGGTAGTCCTCTTCCATGCTCTTGTCGTCATCACCCTCTCCGCGCTCTCCAATGCGGACTGCGCCCATTGCCGTCAACTGGTTATCCATGTTACGAGCGATCGCGTTGTAGTGCTCGTAGGTCTTGTTGCCCAGGCCGAAAATGACATACTTGAGACCTTCTAGGCGGTGTGAACCATTGGTGAACTCGAAGCTATCGTCAGCGATATTTTGCGTAAGCTGAACTGCGTTATCGGTCGGTTCACCCTCTCCGTAAGTCGCCATGCAGAAGATCACCGCGCAGTCCTCAGGAACCTGGTCCAAGTTGTCGTAATCGTAGTCTTCAGCATCGCACACGAGAGAAGCCAGGCCGAATTTCTGCTTCGCCTCCTTCGCGAGACGGATGGCATACTCTTCCGCCGTACCGGTTTGCGAGCCGTAGAAAATGACAATGCGTTTCTTCTACAATCATAGGAATGAAGTCGTTCGTCGGAAGATCACAAAAAAAGAGGTGGAATATGCAACTGACCGTCTCCTTCATCTTTGCCACAAAATCCCGAGGGTTTCCAGAACCGTTGGCTTGCGATTTCGAAGTGGGGACGGGAACGGACTTGGACTTGGAGGGGGCGAAGATGGCATCCTTGAACAGATACAAACCTGCAAGGATGACACCGACGCCGAGAACGACAGTGTCTGAGGAGGAGAAGCCCGCCATGGTGCTGACGGAAGGTAGAGAATCAAGAGATAGTGGTGGGGAGCAGAAGTGCTCGCAACAAGACCTTAAATTGATTCAGCGTAAGGAGGATAAGGTTGGCAAACTAGCTTTCGGGGACGCACCGCCAAAGCTCTATAAGCTACACCGTCTCGACGCCAATCCCGCCGTTTCAACTTCCACCGTACGCGACGCAGAGACGACGATGGAGGGAGGAGGAAAGAAAGAACGAAGTGTATGAAAAGGAGACGAGACGGCGAAGGAGATGGGAAATATCAAGCAAAACGTGGCCGTGCGGTGAAGCGTTTCCCACGAGACCGAATGGTGCGATGGCCTGCGTCCGCCGCAGCCGAATGCGCTCTCCCTTGCTCAAGTGGTTCCAACAATTCCTCTCTTTGATTGGACTTACGGATGTTGCAGGGCAGATGGAAGCCAATTCTCGTGTTTTTCAACGGATGGAACAACCTGATATATAAATTCAGATACGCTTTTCGGCGTATTATCAAGGGCCGTGAATGCTGAGCTCTTCCCCCGCGTATCCCGCCCCATTCCTCACGACCATTCGAAGCAAAATTTACAGTGCTGTATGGCATGGAGACTCCACGTCTGGCTCGTTTGTCAGAGTCTATCGGTACAAAGCAGTCCCCGTATGTAAGAGTTTGATATTTCGGAGAGTTGCGCCCCATGGCACGATCGGCGTTGACCTGTATCTGATTAGATTAGATCGGTTATACATGTATGGGCGTGTTTGATCAACCCTCGACGCGCGCTCCTTTCTTGAACCCAACCGCGACAGGGCTGTCCGCACTCCTCGTGAAATCATGCCAGACGAGGAGCCAACATTCTTTGACAAGGAGCGCGACAGGTTAGCGGGCGAGATTGCGGCGGTGAGACTTGCTTTCATGTATGCGGTGGCCAACGAGCTCATGATAACCGACAGGGATTCGAGTCACTTCTCTCGCAGTCTAATGTCTTCAACCGCAAGATGGAGGAGGTGCTTGGAATGACAAAGGAATACGACACGATCGCATCACTGTGGAGTAGATTCCATCTACTCATGCGCGGGCAAGGAGAGGGCGTCGAAGACGAGGAGACGTCGATGGTCGTTGGCCTTCCTGGGACAGGGAGCCATATTCCGTCCAGCAAGAAAGACGAAACCATCACGTTATGACGACACGAACGAATTTTCACAGCAAATAAATTATTCTTGCGTAAGTGAGGTGAATATACACGCTACAGGGTTTGTTTATATGTCGTACAGGAAACGAGGATGTACATCGAGCAATGGCTACAACAATACTACTTTGGTACCTTACAATGTAATGTCCTTGGTCGAAACGGATCAAAGGTACAGCGATAATACAAAGCGACTTAAACTTCCGCCCACGTAGCCACCTGTCGAGCGGTCTAAATCAACCTTAATTACCCAAAGCTCGCGAAAGCACTCACCCACGAGAATCCGGTGAATTCAGCCTGGTCTTGCGACGACAATTGCCCATGCACTGGCGTGAGAGTAGGCTGTTCCTTTGTGAACTCTTCATCAAAGTTACTCGTGTCAGCGCTCCCATTCTAAGAGAAGAGTCAAATTTCTGTGAAAGGCGGAGAAGCACGGAGAGACCCACGATGGTCGGGAAGTACGGCGGTGGTATGCGCTTGTTCAGAACGTCATCCCAGTTGACATCCTTGAAGAACGGATGTGCTTTAATTTCTTCTGCGTCGGCCTGTCCGGAGCCCAAACGTCGCGTTGGGTCCCTCGTAAGCAGCTTAGATATACGTCAGATTCAACCTGTCAAGCAAACGAAAAATCGGTGCAGACCTTTTGCAGCACGGAGACAGCATCTCTCGGCATAGTGATGGGATACAGAGGCTCGTCTTCGAGAATAGCATCAAAGATTTCATCTTCATCGTCTCCACGGAATGGTGATTGTCCCAGCAACATCTCGTACATCAGCACACCGAAAGCCCACCAATCGACTGCTCGACCATAGCGTTGTTCTAACAAGATCTTCGCGAGTGTCAGTCAGATGCACGAAATGGAAAGTCAAAACTCCCAAACCTCTGGAGCCATGAATTCTGGCGTGCCACAGAATGTGCTCGTAGTGCTACCAAACCACATCTCCTCTTTGCAGAGACCGTAATCGGCAACTTTGATGTGTCCGTCCAACGTCAATAGGATGTTGTCAAGCTTCAGATCACTGGAGGCATAGATGTAAGATTAGCATCCGACTATAGTCTATTCGATGCTTGAACGCACCGATAGATAATACCGTTAGCGTGGAAGTACTCCAGAGCGAGCAGCACTTCTTGACCATAGAACTTCGCTTGTCTCAACGAGAATTGCTTTTTCTGAATATGAAGCATCAAGTCGCCTCCACTAACGTATTCCATTACGAAATACACCCTCGTTTCCGTCTGAAAACATGAATGCAATCCGAGCAGGAAAGGATGGCGCTCCCGAGCGGCGGCCAAGAAGACACGCTTTTCGGAACGGGTGCTGCAGTTATATCAGTTTCCTGGCACCTTCAATTCAATGTGAAGTATTTACCTCTCAACTTCGTCGTTATCGATGATGAATTCCTTCTTCAGGACCTTGATCGCATACAAGCTGTTCGATCGCTTTTCCTCCGCCAACATGACCTTCCCAAAGTTCCCCTTCCCAAGGACAGCAAGGAAATTGAAATCATCGAGTCCAACCTTGCGTTTTTTCTGTACCGGCCGAGATGGATATTGTTGTACCTGCTGCTGTGAAGGCGGAATCGATTGCGAGCGTTCTTGAGGACCCTGTTGCAACGATTGGGAGACACGCGACTGCCCTGGAGCTGGAGCGTATTGCTGCGTGCCCTGAGGGCCCGGGAACGGTTTTTGAGGGTATGCGTTGGTGGGTGACTGTTGCGGCGGTTGTTGATATGCGTTAGGCTACGAACAGCAATCAGTATAGACCTTCTTTCAACGATACAGCGTGCATTCATGCGTACCGTGTATCCTGGAGGATATCCATCGGGTACTGGTCCTTGGCCTTGTGATGATGGGGGGAGCCTATCGTAACCTGAGCTTGGTCTGCCAGTAGGATCGGCGTAAGGTATCGGCGCTGGTACTCTTGCACCTGGTGGAGGTCGCGGAACTGGCGCACCGGCCTCGGGTGTGTATTGATACGGCGGCCCGCCGATTGTTTGCCCATACTGCTGCTGGTCGTCCCGAGGTGGATACCGATCTGGAACACCCCCAGGCTGGCTCGGCAGCGGCCTGGCCTGACCGTAATCTTGCATGGAAGACTGATCTGGGGCACCCATCCGCATGTTGTCCATACTTGTCCGAAGCCCATCCACCGATTGTCGACCTTGGTCAAGAGGATACTGGGGCGACGGCGGCACGCTAGGCTCGCTCATGAGAGTGTGTTGTTTCGCTGGTCGCTGAGGTTGCGTCTTCCCACCCGCGCTCCGGCTCGCCTTCACCTTCTGAATCTCTGCCAAAAGCTGGTTCGCCGTCTCCATAGACATACCGCAGAAGTCGGGAACAAGATGAGCGCAGTTTGCGTGACAGGTAATCCCGCATTCGCTGCACTTTTTGGCGTTCTTTCGACCAAGAGGGAGCATATAACCGCAATGACAACACCAATTAGCACCAATGTTCGTGATAGTTTCGAACCTGTGAGGAATGCGATGGTTGATTTTGTCTTCGTCGTCCTCCTGGATAGCTTTAAGAAGCACATCAATTTGGAAAGTAAATAAGTACCCACCCCAGTAGATTTCGAGATACACTTCGTCACCACTTTCTCGTAGCATTTCTTGTGACACGTATAACGACAGTCCTCGCATTGATACCCCGTGGCATTGAGCAAGAATTCGCTGCAGAATGCGCAAAGAATTATCTGGTAGAACTGTCGCTGAACGAATTTATGTCCATTCATTTCGTGGACTTCGCCCTTGCGTCGCATTGCGCCTTGTCGACCCAAGCCACGAGCGTCCAAAGGCCGTTTGCGAACGTTCTCTTTGACTGAATAACGCGGTTAACATGGGTATATGCTATCAGAGTAAGACTTACCGAAGTTCAAACCAAGACATATGGCGCCGACAGGCTCAACGGCGAACCATGCCTCGATGCCTTCTGACTGAGGTGGAAGCATACTTCCTCCTCCTCCTCCAGGAGCCATCTGACCTGGCATGTCTAACGTACTGTTGTTGAAATCCCCAGAGCCGCCTGGTCCGCCTGGCGGGTTGTGTGTACCATGGGGGTGACTGTCTGGCGATCCACCCATCGCATTCGCCGTTACCCAACCTGACCCAGACTCTAGTTCGACCTTTTGCCTTCGAAGAGCCTCAACCAAGTCGTTCAATCGGATCCAAAGCATACCAATCGGTACGGGATACTGCTCGCTGACTTGCTTATCGTATATCGTAATCTCCACTTCGTTTGCTTTTTCGACCTCGATTTCGAAGTCTTCATTCCAACGATCGGTTCGAGATGGATGAGAACGTGCTCGCTGCGTGCCTTCAACCTTAATCGAAACATACGTCTCGATGGCTTGCTTTGAGGACGATCTTACTTTCCAGGAAGTGACGACCTGAGCATGCTCGAGTTCTCGAGCCGCGCGAATGGAAACCTGCAACTTTCCGGAAAGGGGTTTACGAAGATTCTCTTTCCGACCGCCTTCAACGGGAGAACCATCTTGCGGAAATTACACATAAGCCGATAGCGTAAGTCGATGATTTATGAGATACGTTACCTCCAATGTCGTCTTCTTCCACGTCGTCGAGAACGTGAAGGTTCTTATATGATTTGAGGGCGGTTTGTAGAAGAGCAATCTTTTTGTCGCTTTCGACCCTCTTCGTCTCTGCATCCGCCCTCGACTTCTTATCTCCATCGGCTTGATAGAGCGTAGACATCTTTGCGATACCCTCTTTGTACTGCTTCTCGACCTGAAGTTTGAATTCGAGCTGGTGCAACATCTTCGAAATTTTAGCGGTTGTATGCGGGGTGTCGGCCTTGATTAGATCCAAATTCGAGTACGTCTTCGGCTTAGGCATACCCCCAGCGTCTGAATACGTAGGCGACGCAATCGGTGTACCATCGGGATATGTCTGGGGCGTTGGTGGGAGTGCACGATCTTTGCTTCCACGTCCAAAGTTTGGACTTCCAGGCGCACCGCCTGATCGAGAACTATCGCCATCCTGAAGCTTGCGATCTTGAAGCTCTTTCAGCGTATTTTCGAAATATTGGAGTGATCGTTTGGTCTCGCGAATCTTCGCTTCGGTGCGCTTGCGAACATCAGGGTTGGGGGTAGCGTGTAGGAGGCGTTCAGAGGACTCTAGTATCAGCCTCTCTGTCTGAATGCGCTTGTGAACCTCCTGAATCTTCTGATCCTGTAAAGATTGCTTGAGCAGCAGCGTCGATGGTCCAAGCCTGAAGTGATACTGACCATGTCTGGCCACTGTCCTACGACTTCGTAGTAAAGTGCGGCACCAGGCGCACTCGACGATGATGGATGCGATGAGAAGGGTGCTCGAGTCGACTGACTTCGCGACAGCCACGGCCAACCTCCCAATCTGGTCGCAGTCGGTCTATTTGCCCGCATTTGGCTGCGCCTTCACCGCCTTCCTTTCCAACCACCACCATTAATTCGTGTTTTGCACGCTCTTTCGTGGTTCTGGTCGCTTTGGACGTCGAATGCCTACCGTTCGCTATGCTTCTGGGTTCAAATATCGCGGAGAGAACCTTTCGTTTCGTATGAAGACCGTTCACAATGTCCTTCTGGGTCCTCAAACGGATTCGACACCAATAAACCTCTCCAAGTCTCTTCCTTCATCCGTGGACATTGTTTTACCCGAAAACCTCAGCATCTCTGTCTCTGTTATCGTGGGCAAAGCGCAATGGTCGAACAAAATTGTGAAGTCGTCTTTAATCGCCCAGCATTTGGTCCAATTCTTTCGGAAGGTATGAACTGTCAGTGAATTTGAGCGCACGTCTAAATAATCTACCCACAGAATGCCTCATCTTTGGCTATAAGCCATGTTTCTGATGTATACCTTGACGATGACGACGGTGACACCGTCAAAGGTGCGCGGAGTTAGCAGACTATCATTCGATTTCACAGAACAGCACGCAGTCAGCATTACGCCAAAGTATGGTGTTGACGATTCCTTACGTGTGACGCCGTTGGCGAGTCTACAGTCTATCCATATCACTTACAGGATCAAATTGGACGAAGAATCGGGGATAGCCAACCCTACCTTCTCGCTCGACACATTAAATGGCCTCATGAACAAATTTGTGACATATCAGCTTATTAGGTACGGTCGGGGGACTCTAACGTTGACGTATGCTCATGAATTGACTTAGGCGATACCCGTTAATATTTGGTCATAAGGCTGAGGCTTGTGACTTTCTCCCTTTTAATTTTCACTTCGCTGAAGCTCGTTTCAGAGAGTTCATCACGAGAAACAGTTGTTTCCTTCTGTTGCGCGGAGTCTCATGACAATGTCAGAGAGGAGTCCAAATGCGTATTTCCAAGAGCAGGTTCGGCGACATTTGAAGGTATGTCGCCGGGGGATTTATGCATAGATCCGTACTGATTTTTTCATAGCTACTAAAGAAAAGACTAAAAGCAGCTGACCACCTTGCACGGGACGATCTCCGACAACAATGCGGCATCGAAGACGACGATCTTCCTCCTCTCACATGTACTTCTCGCCAAGGTGAATTGGAGGCCGAAGCAATATTATGTTTGGGCATACGACAGCTATATAATCTGGCTATCGGAACCTCCTCATTCAAAGTAAGCTTTTTGCCAGATTACCAGCTGACGATGATATTCAGCCGTGTGATCATATCCTTAGGGACAAGATGTGCAAGAAGATGAATTTAACTCAAACAGTCTGAATGACCAAGAGCCTGTACACGAACCGATTCAAACTCTGTAAGCCGGACGTAAACTGAAGATTACTGAATGCTTATCTTGAGAATAGATCCCAGCAGGAACCAAGGCACGAGGCAATCGAGGCCCTTCTTGACATTGTCAACTCTAGCGACGGCTTGGACTTACACCGATCTGAAGAGGGGGAATCTGAATGGGACCAACAGGATGTTGAATGGCCGTCTCTACCTTCTCCGCCTTCCTCTCTTCCACTTGAAGAACACGATATCTTCGTAGCCCACGATCTCATCGAGGATGGTCAGACGATCGCATGCGACGATATTATAATGCCGGGCGTGCTCGAGAAAAGTCATGCGAGGTACTCACGTCCGCCATCTTCTCTCGCGTCCCTGCAGCTATGCGACTCAGATTTGGATTCTTCGGCGCTGCACCCCGAACCTGGTTATTCATCTGGTGACTCTGCCTTCGTCTGTGCACAGACCGGATCTTTCAACGGACATTCTGCACGGCTCACCTGCAACCCTTCGGATTTCGAATTTACTGAGGACGAGGACGAACCGATAACTTCTTTTGCATCGCAAGGGCCGCGGAGGGACAACGGACTTCTGGACTTCACTTCTGAAGAAATAGCTCATGCAACGTTTTCTGCAACGAAGGATGACGAATTCGACGAAATTGGTCGGGTTAATTGCGGACTGAATGGACTTCCTACTGATGCTGACGCCTTTCCTTTCGAACGAGCACGGAGACTAACCGGACATGAAGCGCCTTCTGTAAGCATATCCGCTACTCAAGATACGATCTCTTCCGATGAGGTACTGGGAGTTGCGGGAGGGGTTCGCCTCTTGAACGATTCACTTCACTCAGGATGCTGGCCGTCTCAGCAACCCTCGATGTCACCACCTCCTTCGGAAGGTTATTTCAAGCGCACTCGAGGTGAACGTGTGGGTCTGGATCTTACACACAACGATGAGGACGACTTCGCCACCTTTGAATGGGACCTGACAGCTACTCCTGGACAGTCGCCCGCTTCAATTAGCTTCGCAGATTCCGCGGGCAGCTACGGTGCGCTCAACGACGATGTGGCGCGCCGCGGACAGCATTGCGAGCTTGATTTCAATCAACGCCCGAGCAGCATCGGTTGTTCCCCTGATCGGCCGGAGGAAGTAGCTTGGGACGCTGTCGAAGAGGAAGATGAGTTTCGAATTTCCGACGTCGACATGGAGATTGGAGCTGGAAACGAATCTGCGCCTTTCGAGTGGTCACGCGAAGAGGACGAGCTAGAATTAGAGCTGTCGTGCTAACTGGTGTTGGAGAAGTACGTGGAGTGTTTGTATGCTACTCTCAATGCAGCTGCGATTTTATTTTGTTGGAGAAAGTGCACCCGTCTGCCTCCGTTTGTGCAAAGATTGGCGGCACAGTCACATGCCTCGAGACTTGAAACTCCGCCTAGAAAGGTCAGGGTTGAGTCCATAACCGGTAATTACATAGCTCAATGTAGGAATAGCATCCCAGATATGGCCATAGCAAACTCCGAGCTCTAGGTTAGGGTCAGCCTGTCTCGACCTTCATAACGACGGCAGAGGCACTTCATCTCGAACACTCTTGTCGCTCGTCTGCATTCCTCCATTCTCTGTCCTCGACATCCCTTGCACACTTTTGCTGCCCCGCTCGCTCATTCTCATCCACTTCGGCCCAATCGTCCATCATGTTGCTCCAACACAAGAAGCAGAAGCTTGACATCAGCGTATGTATCTCTAACCCTCACCGAGATCTACAAGTTCATCTTCGACGCAATCGCGCGAGCGTTGTGGCGGGCTTCGGACCTCTACGCGAGGTTTTTTGATATGAAGAGTATGTGCTAACTTCTCTGAATTTTTGCAGACATTATCAGAGGAGGAGCGAAAGCTCTTCAGTCTGTACGGGAAGTTGCCCACTCATAAGAACACTCTCATGAAGATGCAGAAGGTACGTCACATTCGAGACTACTTTTATGACAACTTCAACTCACCACCACTTCATATGTCTTGGTCTAAAATCTCAGGAACGTAAATTCTTCGATTCTGGTGATTACGCTCTGTCAAAGGCAGGTAAAACACCCGAGGAGGCAGTTGGTACAGCTATCCCCAATCCTCAGAAGTGCGTCGAGCGTCCATCTGTATCCTTCTCTATTCCATGCTGACTTGGCCATCTTTCCTGACTCGTCGCTGTTTCATGCGTCTCACAGCATCCCACATGCATCGCCTCCCGCAATCCAGCAGAGCATGTCCATCTCTCCGACCAATTCTACGAGCCCAGTCAAGGAGAGTCTCCTTTCGAACGAACGAGATTCGGAGAACTCTACAACAAATCCTGAGCCACAAGATGCACCTGCGCTGGAGGAGACGGCGACGAAGTAGCAATCCATCATTGCGCTTCCGTTTTCTCGCTTCGTACCCGCAGCCCTGTTTTCGTCCGCATAGTCACGCCCTCTGAACGCATTATTGTATTATGTATTACGTCTCATCATTTTCATATTCTTACGATAGAGCTTTGGAAGGAGCAGAGTATAAACACATCCAGAGCTCTGTCTCGTGTACTTAGCCTCGTTACTCAGTCCGCTCCTATGATAACGGTCTTGACGGAGCTGGCCTGGGAAACGCCGGGACGCGTATATAGGCGGATAGCGGCGCTTGAAATTTGTCCGGTTATTTCGGTAGTAACCGAACTCGACGCGTCGAAAACTCGATGGACAACACCTTCAGTGACCTTGAACGAAAATCGAAGGGCCTTTTTGACGTCGCTCGTCGTCGTCGTCTTTTCTTTGTCTTTTACCAGCACTTTGTACATCTCCGGTACTCCCTACCAATATCATTGTTTTTTCCCACAACCTCTCACTCATTGCAAATCTCTGGCAACAAACCATCCATTGGCAGATAGTACCTCAAACTCTACGCTGAATGACATCGTTCACGTCGTCGTCGCACGCAGGCCACGCATAGTGCATTCACGCGGGAGTCAACAGACTTGAGCTGGTAGGACACCATGCTCACCAACGCTCAAGCAGCCGAAGTGGCTTCGACGGGATGTAGATGGACTTTGCCCGCGCAGCACTTCGTTGATTGGCAGCGGTCGCTCGCACTCGCATCGGTTGCGAAAGCGGGTAAGAAGTCGAATGCAAAATTTATTATTGAAGAAAGAGGGAGCGAGCTGCCTGAGCGCGAAGCTTGCTCTGGCGAAATGATGATGTGCTCATAGAGCCCGCTAACGAGGTCCTTTCATTTTGACGAGAGTTAGACCGCAGATGAGAAGTTCGAGGTCATTAGCACGCACATTTTAGAGCTGTAAAAGGTTCTGTTCTACGATATCCAGCTCGTGATTGAGCGCAATGGTTTGATTCCATAACCATTAATCTTGTCAACCTGCCGACCAACTCAAACGTTAGTATATGTTATCAACTTTAGATCTTGTTCACGCACCTGTTGATTCTGTAGCATCAGAAGAGGTGATACCGTCACCGTAATGCCTCCTGGGCGCAGGACCATGGACAGAACCATCGCCATCGTCTTCCCATAACCCGTGCCAGCACTGGCACGTACGAGAACGTTCTTGCCGGCAATAACGTCGGGTGTTGCTTGCACCTGGAACAGCTTTGGTTGGTTCGAGCCACGAGGGTAAGCATCCAGGTACGTGAATGCTTTGGCGATGTCGTCGAACACGGCGAGCGGAGCAGGTAGAGCACCGAGATCGAGCTCGGCGGTGACTGCTTGGATCCTCTCTCATGGCCTGTGGGTGAGAGGACGAGCTGGAGGCCTGCTGGAGTCGTCGAGATGCCAGGTTCCGCTTCAGACATGTTCGGGATTCGTTTAAAAGTGTTGCATTGAGGTTTGAAGACTAAAGAACATGAGTGATGATAATAATTACGAGGAGGAAGGCGACGAATGCACCGTCGAGCGTGCCATCGTTTCGTCGCCGAATTGGGAAACGGCGCGCGCGTCGAGGCGAATTCAAGCGCCGCTATCCGCCTATATACGCGTCCCGGCAATTGCCAGGCTAGCTACGCTATGCTGCGCAGCAGTCCCGAAACAGCAATTTCGATAGCGTACGCTAGCCTGAGTAACGAGGCTATCGTGTACTAGTATTCCCGTAGTTCCAGTCTTGTAAATGCAAACAAATTACGACCGGAAATATCTGACACACTTTGTTTGTTCATGTTTGACCGTGTACCGCGCGTAATTTACCTCCGTTTCACGCGTCGCGTCGAGCACACGACGCGTCTTCCTCCCCCCCTCCTCCTCACGTTGACTTGAAAACCGAACTTCATCATGTCGTCTGCGAGAGATACCATACGCGACGCGCTCCTGGAACATTTGCCCGATCTTCTGAACAACGAAAAGATCCTTGAAGAATGTCTGTGGTCTACTTGCACCTTCGATGGACCGACGCGTTGCTTACCCCTTCCAACATCATAGGCATCAACACATGCGTCAACTACGAGAAGTCAGGAGACGACTTCTACTACGAGAGAGAAAGCCTTAAGTTCGGTTCGAAGATGAAGAACGCGAGTGCGATTGCGGACGAGGTGACGATGGACGACGTCGCTCAGATTCGTTCGAAGTTCCAAAGGAATTTGGCCAAGGCGAACATAAAGAAACAACCTGTAACGGGCGGGCTATTCAAGGGGAAAGTCGCTGTCCAAGCCAAGCCGTCGACGTCGGGATTGTCATTGACGGCCAAACGACCTCTCGTCCAAGCTCGTGGCCAACCTTCTGGCTCGACAAAAGGCTTTACTGTTGACTTCAAGGGGCCAACGGGAACTGAACGAAGTAACTTCAAGTGTTGAGTAACCTCTTTTTATATTTCTAAGGCAAATGGCTAAGAAACTCCTCAGATCGTTACATGTATGAAACAGTCGGCGAACGAGGATCTGGTGAGTATCCTAAAGTTTTTTTTTATCTGTGTACCTGTGTACATACATCTGCTTGACGATGCCCCCACTTAAGTTCTAGATGAACATATAGAAGAAATAGGTGACTTACTCAAGCAACATTACGATATTGTTGATTTCGGAGACCCAAACTCGATTACGGAGGTGCGTGTCTTTTGTCCTCTGAATTTCATCCAACTCATATCCGTTTCAGGATGATATTACCGTCGTCGGGCGTATATGTGGTGAGGCAGACGCATCAGCCGTTTCGTCGTCTTCAAAGCTTGTGGAAGACACCATTTTTCTTGAATCATCTCGCTCGATGGGGTCGGGTTCCTACCGAGTAGCACTACGATTTGAGTCTAATCTCAAACTTCGCGGAATACCTCAAGGATCAGGCTCTCTGTCAATCTTCCCCGGAGCTATCGTAGCTCTGAAGGGGAAGAACGGAGGTGGGACATGCTTCGTAGTGAACGAGATACTTGCTGTGAGTGATTTCGAATGTCCATGTACTTTTCGAAGACATTCTTCAAGTTACCTTGCCCTCCAGACACCCAACAGCCGATTTCACACAAGTCGTTCTCGATGACCGTAGCCTGTGGCCCCTTCACGAATGATAGCGATCTCGAGTTCAAACCTTTCTCGTCGTTGATGGAGAAACTATCTTCCTTGCGACCTTCTGTCGTGCTTCTGGTGAGTTAATGCCCGGCATCTTCGGTCTGCGTGTACTTGATACCTCCCTTAGCAAGGCCCATTCGTCGATGCGAACCATCCCTCGATCCGAAAAGGAGATATCGACGAGCCACCGTCTCAGATTTTTGCTGAGCGGGTGACGAAACCATTACTGTCCTTCCTTCACGCATCACCAAACAGTCTAATCTTGCTAGTACCCAGCATCAGTGACATACTCAGCAACCACCCAGTTCTTCCACAAAGCGAGTTAGAAATCGCAGCGCTCTCAGACTACGTCAGTAAAACCTATCACAGAATCAGGGCTCCTCCATTGACTTCTTCGTCCCTCTTATCTGCAGCGAATTAAATTCCTAGCGAACCCATGTCGATTCTCCATCAACGACGTGACTTTCGCGGCAACCTCCGTTGACGTGCTATTTCACCTGAGAAATCAAGAGCTGATGCTGCGGGGCCAGGAAGTCGATCCATCTCCCAGTACCAAGGGTACCAGTCACGACCCTATCACGAATGCCTGTCGCCATTTATTACAACAGCGAAGGTACGCCATTCATTTCCCATTCACGCTTCTCAGCGTTCCTAGGACAAATCAAACTGACGAAAAATCATGCTCGATTTTGTTTGACCTTAAGCTTCTATCCGTTGTTCCCAGTACCTGCAGACTTCAGCTCAGAAGTGAATCTGGACGTATCCCACTCGGAGGGGTTACGACTTCTGACGGACTCTGGTCCTCATGCGCCAGATGTCCTCTTACTCTCAAGCAAATTAAAACATTTCTCAAAGGTTGGTTCTTCTCTCGGACGCCTTCATACAGCATTGAAACCTTTCTCTCAGGTGATTGAATCTACCATCGCCATCAACCCGTCATTCGCTGTGAAGGGAACCCATGCTACAATCACCGTCTCAGATACACAACACTCCACACTTCGCGATCACATGCAATGCGAAATCTTGAAGCTGTAGATACTGGGACGCACGACAATAACTACCCTGATGACATGACCATTCGCGGCTGCGCTCAGAGATTCCTGAACATTTCATTTTCTTCACAAGAATTCCTGGGTCCAATCGATTAGGTATATTAGCAGCAGCAGACAAAACTAATCCCTGGTATCGATGCGCACGAAATACAGATGGTAATACTACATTTGACGCTGGAGGAAAGCGAAGGACGGACGGTAAAATAATACAGTCGGATACCGAAAAAGACCGAAGAGCAAACATATGAATAAACTGGAACAAATGACCGGAAATGTTCTATAGGAATCCACTCTCCTGGAGCAGTCGAGCCATCTTTTCGTCTTCCCGTTCTCGAGGCTCTCTTTCGAGACTGAGATTGTAAAACTGATCCTCCCATTTGACACCATCACTAAACGAATTTAGGGCGTCCTCGATGTACGCAAGGACCGGAGCAAGCGGCGCTAAGTTGTAATCCTTCGACTGCCAGCGTTGGATTTCGCGAATGACCTCGGCTGCACGTTGGCGTTTTCCGAAATTAATGAGATTTCCTGGCAGCTTGTCTTTGCTGCCTTCTTGAATGAAGGTGAGTGTGGTCAAATAAACGCCTTCACAACGAGTAGGTAAGTAAGAGCTTTGAATACGTCAAGAAATACCAACGTACCCATGAAAGGAATGCAAGGAGGGTTGACTGAAGCGAGTGTGTTCTTATAGTTTGTAAAATTCCGTGCGGCGTCCAACGTCGATTCACAGGTCTCCAGCTGTGACAAAAATCGACCGCTGACTTGATCCCAAGTCCTCTTCAGGCGTCGTATGGGGGTAGAGTTTAATCCAGATACAATAGCCGCCATGCTCGAATAATTTTGCAATGAACGACAACGCTAGATTGTCCTCGTCAGGTATTTCATGACAAAAAATAAATCAGGTATACGCACATCTGCCATACTGATGAAGTGTTTCACCAATGCAGCGCGTTTCCGAGAGTCCTCTTTGCTCAAAATGGAAGAATTAACCCAATTTGCGATCTACGAATTATTATCAACTGAATGCAGAGATAACAAGTCTGCAGGAGCATACCTTGTTGGTCAACTGGATGACATCTGTAATATGATCCTTATTTTCTCCCTGTTTTGATTCCCTGGACCGTTGAAGACATTCGAATGGCCTGATCCTCTTGTAAAGAGTGCTCTCCAAGAGTGTCAACTGTCTCGCCAATTCAAGGGGATCAATCTCAAGCAGTTTCATCTTATTCTTGTTCATGCCCTTGGGAATGATCGAAGGAGGGGGGAAGGAAGTTGGAGGTGTTGCTGTGAGTGATTTCGAGCCACCTTGTTTCTGCAAAGGAATGAGAAGGAAGCATGATATGCGACTGAGTGAACCTACTTTCCGTTCCACAGCAGCCAAAAGGTTCTTAGCTGCGGGGGCGACAGCGACGTCCGGATCAAGCAAGAACTTCTTCACTCGATCTAAAATGTAGATGTCGTCCTTCTCCAAAACTTCGTCATCCGTGACCATCGTTTTGAGTGTATTCAAAACCCTTCAAGACTGTGTCAAGATTGTCTTTTAAATATGAAATGCACCCTCACCTAGAACGGACAACATGCTGCTTGAGCTTCGCCCATTCTTCTAGTTCTGATTGACTGAGGCCGTCAGGCGGTTGCATTCGGTACCGTTCAGTAAGAAGATCGAGTAACTCGTCCAACGTCGTGAAGGATTTGTACGTCATGAGGAAAGTCCGGATGAATACCGGATCTATGTGAGATTCAATAATTAATCTTATCTTATTAAAATTGGTCAACGTACCACCGTATTCGTGACTTGTCAGCCGTTCTACAAGCGAAAGCAATGTTCCCGCGCGAATTCCTCCGTCTGGATTAATGATCAAGTCGTCCCGGTTATGGTCAGAACGTAGGTACCAAGGCTTCGCGTCGTTATTATCGAATATCCTTTCAGGAACATCGGGACCAAGTAACTGTCGAATCTTGTTAGCGCGAGGTGGGGCTATGATATATTGCAATTAGCCATCCAAGAAACCAGAGATAGTGTTCACGACAAACCTTTCTCAATTATGGGATCCCCGTTCAGGTCGTCATCCTCACTTCGACGAAGTGTGGTTTCGCTATCTCCAATCAACGTCTCGCTGTGCTGAGAGTCGTTTCGGAAATGCCCAAGCCCGTTCAATTCGGGTTCGGGTTCGGGAGGCGGGCTCTGAGAGCTCTCGGCGGCGAACCCATCCATGACTGGTCTGACGCCGGGTTTGCGGAATGCAATCTCCATATCCACGACATCCTCTTCTTCGTCTGGACCGGAGGGGAGAGATCCGAAGAAGTTGGATAGGCGCTGGTCTCCCTCCAGAATGCTCATTCTGGACATACGCAGGGCCATAGATTCGCGGAAAAGGCTGGCGGAAGCGCTTTGTTCGGCACAGGTGTCCATAATTTCATGCAAGGACTCCAATGTCATTCGCGCGTCTGTCCTTAGAAGGTCGGATAGAGAATCCAATTTGTGCTCGAGTCGTAGGCGTTCTTCACTACTAGATGGGCCCCAACCAAAGGGGATTGACTGTGCGATCAAGAATACTGATGCGCTATCGTCATACAAGGCCTGTACGACAACCTCCAATTTACGAAGTGCCTCACGAGCGCGAGCGACAATTTGAAGGTATGCGTCTTCTGCAGAAGAGGAGCCAGGTTGAGATCGTCCGCCCTCCACGTCAACATCTTGAGCAACGCTTAGATCCGATACGAAGGTTAATGTTGAGGACAGATGGGCAAGAAGTTCTTGTGATAAACCCAACACCTCGTCTGTGTTTCAAGGGAAAATGCTCAGCTTCACGAGGCCCTGATGTGTTACTGAATATTCCTTACCACCTGTAGACCCTGGGTCGCTGAGAAGGTCGTTTAACTGGTTGAATTTGTCCTCCAGATTCCCCAGTAAAACACGCAATTCACCGAGCGCATCACCATCCAAATTCCGTTTCGGTAATCCCAGGCCGTCATTGACATTCACAAAACCAAGACCCTTCCAAGTTGCGGCTGCTCCGGCGCCAGGAAGGCCAAGCCCGACATATGAAACCGCGAACGTTCCACGTAACCGTTTTCTCCCAATTCGTGCGTGTAGTTGTTTGATCGCAGTTCGAGCGTATTGCTTCTTAACTTCGGTAACAAAGTTGTCCACCGCACGCTGGAGGTCCGCTGCGTCCTGCTCGACACGAATCATCATGTCTGATGAAAAGGCTTCACGCTTATACCGAGCGGCTCGCGCCGATAAGACCAATTTCGACAATGTTGCAGTGACCTTTCTTTGCGACGTCTTCAACTGCGCTTGTAGTTGTTGAGCTACAGCAGTAGCAGACGGATCACCGACGACACCACCAACACTCGGTGGCAGAGCGCTTGAAAGAGCGCAGGATATGTATAGAAGGTTTCGCACAGCGACGACGACAGAGGTAACATGCTGTTCGACCTGCTTATCATGGTCAGTGCCCTTGGGCAGTCCATTGTCGTCAACAGCGGCCATAACAACGATGATGGCCTCTCTTGTAATGTCAGACAAGTGATCGATGGACTCTGGATCGGGAGGAGCGAGACGCTGTTGAAGCTGTAGAGCATTTCGTTCTCCTGGTGTGAGATTGAACTCGTCCTTGAGATCGCGGTTGACAGTTTGAACTGCACCGTTCATCTTCCTCGCTCGAACTGGTCTCGAAGGCGCATCAATATCTTGAGGTTGGATGTCCGAGTCGTCAGAGTAAACGCTCAGGCGCTTCGCTGATGATTGTTGCTGACTCGCGACCGAATCCGACCGCATACGGGTCGTTACTGCAGTATCCACAGCGTGTCCGTACTGCGACCCATATCCCGACATGGTCGAAGACGTTCCCTGCATCCGAATGGACTCCTGGCGAGGCTCGCTGCCATAGCTCGACTGCCCGACAGAACTCGGCAAGGTCCAACTGACTTGCCCATTCACCTTATTCACGTAGAAATGAGTCAACCCGTCGTCTGCAAGACGCCTCATCCAAGGCTCAGGTGTCCCGCCTCGCCTGGAGGCACCGAATCCAGCCATGGCTGAGCCAGAACGAGACGGAGCTGCATTCATGGCTGCGGCACTACCCGAACGACCTGCACGACTCGTTGCCCTTGAAGGTGAGGAGAATTCTGCGAGGTCACTGTCCGATGTAAGCTCTCCAGGTCCGCTTGGAATCTCCCGAGCTCGTTCGTGAGTATGCGTGTTATAATAGTATACCTTTGCGTACGGCATTAGTTACGGCAACCTCTGCGTTATGACAACACACGCACCTGGCCAGAATCTGTGACCTGCGGCACCCAGAAATCACTCGCAGCCCCTCCGTTACCTCCAGTTCTGTGTCCAAGATTTTCGACCCGCCGTGAAGCCCCGTACTCCTCTTCTTCCAACCATTCATGATCCTGCTCCGAGTTCGCCGTACGGTATTGCTGGCTAACATCGATAGCCGAGTCGTGAACGTCGGTAGGCCTGCCAGAGTGATCCTGACGACTGAGAACGGCCTCCGCTTCCTCGTCTGTTATCGGCTGCACATAATTTGACGGAAACCATCCTCGGTCCTCTCCCAGCATCCCGTCCCACCAGCCTGATTTCATTTGCGTAAAGACCTCGATGACATCCCCGCGATAGAATGATAGTGAAGAGCTGTCTTGAGACTGGTAATCGTAGAGAGCGCGGCAGAAGAAGGTCGGGAGAATCTGGTCGTCGGGAGTTTGCAGCTGGTCGTCTTGCATCATGTCTACCGACCGCGTCAAACCATTCATCATGGCGTTCGTCGGCGCCATGACGAGCGTCATGCGACACGCAGCCTACGACGGTCGGGATGGGATTGTGAGAGGAGGTGAACGAGTGTGAACGGAGGACTTGCTCTGCATCTTCGACGGTCGGTGCGTGGGAACAGATCCTAGGACGACCTGGCGGGGAAAACCGCCACCAGGCAGAACAACTGTAACATCCCTCTCATCGCCAATTCGATATCAGCCGAATAAAATTATGTACGACTCTACAGCGACAGAAGGAAATACGGAAATTCTACCGCTTCAACGTCCTTTGCTTCTCTGCAAATTCTACGATTTTGCGATCTACAAACAAACCTTTCCGCTCTCGAACGCGATCCATGTACGCCTTCGCAATATTTTCACGATCGGCCTTCTCACCAAGGTCTTCCAATTCCTCTTCCGTTGTTGGGACCCAGAAAGGATCTATATCAAGCATTTCGTACCTGGAAAATTTTATTTAGAAATCCACTTTCTTCTTTCGAAACTTCGTGAACGGGATGCTCACCCGTTGAAGATGAGCTGAGGACTCGCTGCACCGGACGTTCTTTTGCGCATATCTTGGTTCAAGGCAAAAGTATGAGTATCTGACTTTCCCGTTTTCCAAACACTCACCGTTTGCGAAGCCGAAGCTCTCCACAACTGGTAACAGCGCTTTCACAGTGAAAAATGACGTTCCCTCCTTCATCTCTTCTGAGACAATTCGTCCCCTACGTCGCACCACGACTCCATACACTTTGCCCAAGACATCCGCTAATGGAAGAAAAGTTAGGGCCAGGGTTTGTGGCAATATCAAAGAGAGACGCACTAGACGCTTGGATTTCGCAAGAATACATGGCCAGCATCAAACGTGGGCTCCAGTCCAACAAGCCGTTTCTACATGCCTCCTGCACGGACGTGATCAGCGATCCGATGACCTGAGGCATGCGATTCTGGGCTGAAAACCCAATCAGTGAGAGCGAGAATCATGGCGAAGCGCGCCTACCTTGTTCAGCTTCAGCCGCATCAACATCAAATTCCAATTTTTCAACAAAATAGGCCATCCCTTCGACAGGTTCAGCACAGAGAGGTCCTCTAGAAGTTGCGAGTTGAAATCCAGTTTCGATGCTGTTTTCAAATTGTTGTAGGATTCTCTCCTTCCCATTTGAAATACCATCATCAATTTCTTGATCCCGTTTCAATTTCCTCCTGAGGCTAGTCACAACATGAGCATTGTTTGGCAAGAAAAACAAGGTGTGAACAGCCCTTACCTGTTGATCGCGTCTCCCGAGCGAGTATCGACTAACATGCAACCCCCTGCAGAATGTGGACCAAACGCCCAGATCCTATCCGCCACAGATCGCCACTCAGGGCTCAGTTGCGCACAAATACCTTCGAAAGCTGTCCAGAAATTCTCAGGACGCGTCGTCGGTTTTCGAGTAACGTCTCCATGCAAATCCACGTCCCCGTCTAATTCGTCTTCCTCTTCGACGGCAGCGAGCGTCTCATCTGTCGCTTCCTTCCGCTTGGTTTCTCGCAACAGTTTTCTGATGACGGACAGATTATTTTGCAGGAATTCAACCAAGGATTGCGGCATAGGTGATCCTCGGAGTGAAAATTTCACCACGTTATGGGCACTTGCGCCGTGCATCGTTCCTCTAAGAGCACCACTTGTTTTTGGAGGCGCCATTTGAGTACCTTTGATAGCGGTTTCTCTGAAGGGAACAATGGGGTCCGATGCCTGAATATCTACTTTTGCGAACTTCTCCTTCAGATCCTTGAGGCATCTCTGGTCATATTTAAATCGTCAGCAGGCATAGCACTCAGATGGATCACAAGACAAACCTCGAAATGAAGTTCACCGGCTGTTAGAATGACATGCTCGCCAGTCTTCTGTTGAAATGTTTCAACAGCCGGGTCAGCTTGGCTGAGTAGTTTCAAACCAGCTAGCAACTGCGGGAGATTTGCTGAGAAAATATCACTCTTTAGTGAGCTCTTTTCGGAATAGCTCATGATCACGAACCTGGGTCGGATGGTTCGAGTGCGACTCGCACAATTGAATTGTTCTAACCCACAAACACGATCAGCTTTTGCAGGTGACTCGAGAAGGGCTTGCAAACCTGACGTGTTACACCTCCTAGGTTGATGAGACAATCGCTTTCTCCCTCAAGGGCCCCCGACGCACCCGTGGCATTCGGAGAACATAGCGTTGCGATGCGCAGCACCTTGCCTTCCAATCCACGGATTGCAAACACGTTTCCAGCTCGTACCTCTTCAACCGGCTCCAGTTCACGACCCATCATCGTATACAATCCATCCACAGTCGTCCGTACGATGTGGTCCGCATTCTTCGGATGCAGAGGGCCGAGCGCAGGATTGTACTTTGGCAGTACGCAGAATATAGACGTGCCGCGCTTCAAGACACCAGAATAGAGTCGAGCAAAACCCAATAATGTTGTCTCCTTCGAGTCGTCGATATTATCTGCAGCAACTTCCGAGCGAGCATCGAGCGAAGGAGCCGGAGCTGCAGATGAAGCACCACCATCCCGTTCCATCCTCAAATTCCGAGCTCGTTCTCGCATTTCTTCTGCAGTCAATGGCTTCTTTTTCTTCTCCTGGAGGTCCTTCGTATCAACCGCAAACATCTTGCTGACATATGCGACAACACATGCATCGGGTCCGTCATCACATGCAAAAAGATCTCTTTCCAGTTTGTCTTTGGGTTCTAACGTTGGCGTAGATAAATCCGGATATAGTATCTTCGGCATTCGAATGTTCTGAGCGACAGACGGAGACGGGATGATATCAATGACTGCCTGGATCGTGCATGTAGAGAGCGAAAGCCATTGACCAAAGATGAGAGTCAGCAAATTACGCGTGTCCTTCGACTTCAGGTCTCTAGGTAGAATCTTGAGGTTCAAAGTCGACACTATCTTAGCGACCTTATCCGGGTTGCTTTTCAAGGTGGTTAAAATGACCATCACCGTATAATGCAATGCAAATGATACTCACGGATTTAGGAGGACATTTTCGTAGACCGCCCAGATATTGTCTAAAACGAACTGAACGAACAACGGCTTCAACGGTCGACCTCTAAGGTGTTTCATTCCAATAACGCGCTTCGTCTTCGGGTCTAAGAAATAATCGCCCCATAAGACGCGTCGTAGATTTGCCTCCTTCATCCCAAGTTTATTCGCGTACAACTGAGCGAACTTCCCTATTCGAAAGCCCCACCCATCGAAGGCCGATGCGAAGATGACATTTCCGCGCTCGGGAGCAAAATAGAGGTCTTCATCGTCTTTCTCCTGAAATTCTGCTTCTGCTTCCCCATCTGCACTGGCATCTGCATTCATCGCGATGCTTTCTTTCCTCTCCGCTAACCGTTTCTCCCGTTCCTCACGCCACCGCAAATCGTCCTCCATCCGCTCACCGGCAAAGAACGAGCCCATGACTGCGTTTACTTGCTCTAGAAGTTGGCTGAGATGGTGGTAGCCTTCCACCGGCGACAATTTCAACTCGGTAATGAGTCGATCGCATTTATTGAGGACCAATATTGGTCGAACGCGGTCGAGCCACGCTTGTCGTAAGACTGTAACGGTCTGTAGATTTTTGAAGTGAAGACCCAATACGATTAACGATAATAGCGCACCTGCGTGCAGACACCCTCCACAACATCGACCAGCACCAATGCTCCGTCACAAAGCCTTGAAGCCGAAGACACTTCGCTCGAGAAGTCGACGTGCCCTGGAGTATCAATTAGGTTGACAACATAGGTCCTAGCATCGTTCCCTGCTTCTGTCAGACGCCCAATTCCCAATTGTATCTGTGCCACCCACCATCCTGCCCGTCACCCACTTTCTCTGCAGTTCTAAATCGTAATGACACGGCACTGCTCTCCATCGTTATGCCACGCGTCTGCTCGTCCTCTCGCGAGTCTAGGTATCGCAGTTTCCCTGCCATTCGCGAGCTTATGATGTTGTTTGCTGCGAGCAGATAGTCCACGAAGGTTGTCTTTCCGTGGTCAACATGACCAAGCGTGGTGACCACTCGAACATCGTTCGCCGTCGAGGAGCTCTTCGACGTGGACATCTTGTTCTCGTAGATCGGACTACTGGCTTTGGTGGCCGCCGTCGAGATCTTACAGTCAAGTGACTTAATGAGCCTGAAAAGGAGGCCTCTGGAGAAAGTCAAGGGAGAGAGTCAGAGAGAGTCACCGATTCATCGTTCGCGTAAATTTCCCGGTACCGGTGCGGCTTTCGGGTGTTCCCGAGCAGAGCACTCCAACGACACTCGGACACAAAAAAGTGAAGGGTCATTCCGGCTTTTGAAAGTTCAATCTTTGCAAATCGATTCCAACTAAATGCTATTGCAGTACGTCAAGTAGACTCTTGCGCATATTCTCTCCCAATCCCTTTCCAATGAACACTAGTTTCCCTACTTCCGTGACCCCCACCGTATCATCTTCCGCGGCAGCTCGAATGGGTGTGATCTCGTACATCCCTCGTACCCCCTGAAGCACGTTCACCTCTCCACTTTCTAGGCAAAAGACACCCTTGCACCGTAGGACCTCCAGTTTCTTCGATCCATCATTCTGAGGCGTGCCTTCGCCTGGTAAAATTCCTTCCCAAAGCACCGATCGAATCCATTCGTCGAGCTTCTGCGCTTTTTCTTCATTTATCACTGGAACATCGACTTGAATGGACGTAACGCTTGTATACAAAGGTCCGTGTTGATGTACATGTCCTTCCTCGCCATGGTCGTGATCGTGATCGTGATCGTGAAGGCGTAGCCCATGGAGAAGATCTTCGAATGACTTCCCCTTATATGCGTTGATTCCAATGACGTGTTTCAAGTCTATGTCTCCTCTGACTGTTCGGTGAACAGGAGCGGATGAATTGCACGACTGTATTAAAATTTCGACGCGAGTTAATTGCTCTTCGGTAGGGACGTCGGTTTTGTTGAGGAGAATCACGTCCGCGCAAGCGATCTGACTACAAGTAGGTCAAAAAAGACAGAATATTTCGTCATAGCTTGAAAATTATACCGCTGACTCGTCCCGATATCGTCATCAGTTGCATCTTCCGTCATTTGCTGAAAATCTTGGTGAGTTCCAGGTTGTCATGAATAAACCACCCAGCACTACCTGCTCGCCGAAAACAGCGTCCACAACGCAAACGACGCCGTCTAAATAGATGTCATTTCCAAGTCCCATGGCGTACTCTTCATTATGCCAAAACATGGCGGCTATCGGGCCTGCATATAGCCTGTTGGTCAACCAAAAAATTCCTCTCTGAAAATAAAATACCCTACCTGGATCCGCCACACCCGTTGTCTCTAGGAGAATGTAGTCAAAGGCGCCTTTTCTCTTCATCAGATTTTCAATCGCAGCGATCCCTGTATCCTTGATACTGCAGCACAAGCAACCGTTCGCAAGCTCCAGGAATTGTTCAGAGAGCTCCCCGGCTTCGTTGTCCGTGGATGAAACATTGATAGCTTTCGCTGAAGATGCTCTTATCTTCACACTCAGTCGGTCTTCTTTAGACTCATTGGCGTACCTTCAATGTCCTCAATAAAAGAGTAACATCAGACCAACAGTTGTACGAGTTGCATGCATACATACGGCGGTATCCCCAAACTCATTCATTATGACGGCGATTCGATAGCCGTGTCTCTCAGTCAGTATACGCCTGCAAGTACGCGAGTTAGACCTCATTTTTGTAAACAAAATGACAGGAAGAAACGAACTTTAGCAGAGTGCTTTTCCCGGCTCCAAGAAATCCCGAAATAAGAGTGCATGGAACCTTGCGATCTGGATCCATTGGATTGAGTGACGCATTCTCTATGTTCCTAGTCTCTCTATTAGCTGCGTGAGCGATTCCTGAAAGACTTCGTGAACTCGTACTTTTCGCTACGATCAATCAAAGTCCTGTAAACCGAATCACCACATTACACCAGTGAAGAGACCATTATCGACGCTACTTACGGTATATCCTCATCTTCTTCTATCATTATATTCAAGCTCTTGTCCTAGAGGCGAGGAATTAGCCGTATAACAAGGATTCGTTGCAATTGGGTGGTGGTTGTAAGTTGAAGAGGAAGTCATTGAAGTCATACGCGCTTCCGGTGCCCGACACGTGGCTCGATTATTGGCGGCGGGCGAGCGAAACCGTGGCGAGGCAGCGCAAAGCAACTTTCTGCTTACCGCTTTCACCTCCATCATCGTTTTTCTTTACTCAATCCAATCCTCCGCAGGTAATCGCATCCGATAGACAGCATGTTAACGGCGGCACCGGTCAAGCTTACTGAAGAGCAGCTACGAGAGGTCGTCCAAGGTCCCACAGAAGTAGAATGGAGGTCTGTTGTCGAAAGCATTCGCGTATCCGTGTCGGAAGCTCATACTTTCTCTTTTCCTTTCAGATACGAAATGCGTCGAGACTGCCAAGAGATCATACCCGGCCTTCTTCTTGGTCCGTTCCAAGTCTCAAAATCCTTAGAGGCATTACAGCAGCTTGGTGTCACACACATGTACGTCTTCCTTCCCGTTAAAACACGAGACGCGTTTACACTAAGACGTGTCTCCTTTTTTCACCGGATAGTGTCTGCATTCGTGACTCGATGGAAGCCTTCTCCGTTCGCCCGCGATTTCCGGACAATTTTATTTACATGACACTCGACGTCCAGGATAACGAGGAGCAGAACCTCATAAGGCTGTTTCCAAAGTACGTTCACCTCTGCTGTTGTAGCGTGCACGATCACTAATCTCGCTTAGAGCAAAACTCTTTATCGATGAAGCCCTACGGGCAGGCGGGCGTGTACTCGTTCATTGCAATGGTGAGGACGCTATGCTTGTTGACTCAATACAGAACTCATGGGCGTATTAGGCGGTATTTCCCTTTCACCCGCGTTTGTCGTGATGTACGTTATGCAATACTACCAAATGACCTGGGAGGACGCCCTCCATACGGTACAAAATCGGCGGTACTGCATTTCTCCAAACGGCGGCTTCTTGACGCAAATAAAGGTGCGAATCATGCGTATCTGGATACAGCCCAGTCCTTACCGTGGATCTGAACAGGAATATGAGTCAATATACAAGGCAGGAATACAAGTGGCGTCGAATCCGACGCGAGTTGTCAGCACGTCGCGCAGGAAGCGGAACGACGAGGATGACGACGAGCCTGAAGATGGACGGTGAGCCGTTCTCGGTTCTGTATGTGGAATTGGAACACTGATCTTCAGCGATGATCACAGGGAGGAAGATCGCAAACGAACAGCACCATTAGGCAACTCGCTAAATTTCTCGTCAACGAACGCTTCTTCACATGTTACGCCGGACCCTGATGCCATGGAAATGTGATACTGTTACACAATCTATGCGTCTATCGTACACACAAGCATTAATCCACCCAGTATTATAAGTCCTTAATTTCTGCCTTTTCCTTCTCCTGGATAACTCTCTTCGCATGTACATCTTATTTGGGGCGTCAACAAAGAATTCAATTAACAAAGTAAATATAGCACCTTTGCGTTTTATGTATGCTTCAAGCGTAATACCAGAGAATACGACACCTGCCCCAAGCCATTGGCCGAATTCCAGCTTGTGATTGTAAACAATGACAGAGAGAAGCATTGTAAACATCTTCCTAGTAAGAGTGACGGTCCTGCGAAAAGATCAGTTCGATAAGTTGACTTCGCCGGTTTGAAATGGCAACTTACACTAGGGTCAAGCTTCCAAAGTGCTGTAGGGTCTCGAAAATGAACAGTTGGCCAAGGGAACCAGTGAGCGCAAACTGCAAGAGCGGCGAAAGGACTCCAGGATGTTCACGGAGGAAGCGTAGCGTGCTTCCTAATTCTGTCGAGCCGCTCTCAGACGGGTGGATGACGGGAACATAAGGCAGGGGCAAAACTGAAAGGATTGTTGTGACCATGGTGCACATTACATTGATCCAAAACATCATCTGCTGTCCTGTTACGTTGTAGCGGTCGAAGATTTCGTCTTGAGTGCTGTTCGTCGCACCGTCGATCGCCAAGTTGATGAGCAGGTATAATATTCCAATCCAGCTCGAAGATGCTGGCCCTTTCTTCGCCTTTGCAGCCCCTTCTTTGCCGAAGCCCATGAACATTGTGATGCCAGCTGTGACGAGCAGTACCACCACGTATTTGTAACGCGCGAAGCTCCTCCGGTATAAGAGGACATTCATGAGGAGTACCGGTACGAGCTTGCACGATTTCCCGAGCACCATGGTTGGGTAGGAAATATGGCTAAGAGCGGCGAATCCGAAAGGTGCAGCGAAAGTGATGAAGAGCGCGCAATGTAAACAACGAAGGAGTAGGTCCTTTCGGAGTGCGCGCGGTGAGATATTAGCTGGAGAAGGAGACGGCCGTCTAAATTCATGGTTCGAATGTCCGTTGAGGTGTCCGTTCGATTGAGATTGACCGTTCTCGACCTTCTTGCTCTTCTTCAGAGTCGGAAGGAGGCCTAACGATTGCTTGATGCTTTCGCCAGGTTTTCTCCTCACCATTATGTAGACAAAGGATGATATCACGCTGAAAAGACTCTGCGCCGTGCTCATTATCAGAGCAGACTTGAATTTGTCGGACTTTAGACCGTCTCGCGTCGCGAATGGCACAGATACTTGTGCGTATTTCAGTCTTCGCTCCAGAGTCAAGGTGCTTGTCCGTACTCACATCTTTCCTGCGCAATCGCCCATAGCTGATATAATAGTTCGTCAGCTTTTCTTCATTCTGCAAGGAGTCAAAACTGCAGCCCACAAGAAACATGGCATACACGCCAGCGACACAGACTCCTAACCTGCGACAATCATTCAAGTTAGCTAGCTAATTCATAGAGAGATGCATACAGCTCACCTGAGGACGGTCATCTCTAGCTAAATGATAGTGAGGGTTCAAGAGAGAGAGTGGACAGCGAATTTGCTGTTTGACGGTCGACGTGGACGTTGCCTCCACAAAATATTCGCGACGTGGACATCGGCGTTTACTCGCCCGTTTTGGTAGTCAGCGCCTAATGCCGGCCCGCTCTACCCGCCTTCTTTGACGTCACGAGTATCGCGTTTTTTACTGCCTCCTGTCTCTCGCGCATAGAGTCAGCTTCGTCAGATCGTCAGAACATAAAGGCAAGCAGAACTCAAACGACAAACCATCTAATCTGACCTCTGGGTATCGTTGAAGTCATACATACATCCGAAAAGATTTGTATAACGTCAACTTGAACAAGACCTCTTCGCCATGGTGAAAGCAACTTGGAATGACGTCGTGCTCGCGGAATCAGACAAGACCGAAGTGGTCGAAGGAAACCACTACTTCCCGCCTGACTCTCTCAACAAGGATTACTTCACGGAAACCACAACGCAGTATGCATCTCTTCATCTTCCTAATACGCGAACTGAAGTCGTCCCCAGCACAACTTGTCCTTGGAAAGGGTGCCACTCGTTTTCTAGCAACTGAGAGAACTAAAAGCTAACATCAGAGAAGAGTCGCTTCGTATTACTCAGTTTCGCATGACGGAAAGACTGTCAAAGATGCAGCCTGGTAAGCAACGCCTTTGCTCATTTAATGCATCTCAACCATAAATTGTGGTAGGTATTACCCGGAGACCAAAGAGAAGGCGAATCATATCAAAGGCTATGTTGCATTCTACAAGGTTCGCTTTTCCGCTACAATGTCCTACAAGGGCTCTTCGACATAATGAAACAATCTATAGGGAAAGGATAACATCTCTGTCTCCTAGAGATCTATCGACGTGCCAGCCAAGAAGATGAACGGATAGAGGGTCCTAAGAGGGAGGCTGCGTTTCGATTACGCGAGCTCAGATTGTACAAGTGTCAAAGCTCTATGAAAATAACAAGAACGAGAAAGAAATAGATTTAAACAATCACTGTGCCTCTCCGGGGTTGAATAATTCGCACCGGCCGTAATGTCGCTCCAGAGCCCGTTGCACTTCGCTTCGAATCGCAGATCTGATGACAAGTTGACCACATTTATAACAGAAGTGTCTGTCGAATATCCCTCAGACTTCGGCTCAATATTTTCGAAATGAGGTACTTACGTATTGCAACCTGGAGAAATGCACTATAGAGATCGCGTCACAGACAATGAGACATGAAAATACAACAAGTTACAATATCGACTCACCGTCATATGGTTACACCCTCCATTCTTCTCGGTGGGTGTTTGACAGCCTTCGAAAAGTAGATATCAGTACCAAGCTGCAGGACAGTGTATTCGACTTCCTTACCTGGACAAAGTCGCCATCCACGCCTCTGTATGAGATGCTGTAATTCGTTTGTGCCGTCGCACGAATGCGGAGGGTCGGATTCCGGCTGAACCTCCTGTTGACAATTTTTACACCAAGTGAAACTGCAGTTCGGCAACGGACACTCGAGCGCGTTCGTCTCGTTATATTCTTCCCTGTCCACAAATGCACCCCGCCGGCACCTTGATCCGGAGAGTCATTGATTTGAGTTTGTTAATGATAATGCAAAAATGCACGTACCGTCGACAGTGGATGAGTATCGAGAAGTCAGCGAGTTGCATCTCCATATAAATCGCATAATCTTCCTCGGAAATCCCTAGCTGAATGACTAAAGCCTCGCTGATTGCTGTTCAACAACAACAAACAGTCAGTTCCAGTCAAATTCCTTCCGAAGGCCATTAATTCCCAATATGACGCACCTGAAGCACTACCACGTCCATCACCATCCGAAGTACAGCTTGGGCACAGAATCGGATAGCGATGCTCGCCGATTTTCGTCTTGACATGCGACCGAGCGCACGTATGGCAGAATGGATGAGAACATCCGTCCATCAGGATGATCGAGTCCCGGGAAAACTCGTCAAAGCATACCCCACATTCATAGGTAGCATACGTAGTCTTTAGTGCCTCGAATTGCGTTGAAAGGAGCTCCTCTTCCTCGATGAGCTCCCTTTGAAGCCGAAGAGCTTGATCATGGTCGTCATTTACTGATCGTAACACACCTACTCCTCGGTGGATTCTCTTGGAACGTAGTAAACCCTTGCCAACAGGTGGGATGTCGAAGCTTTGGGAGCGCATCGGTATAACTGCTATACGAGGGTCATTCGGACATTGTGGGGAATGTCGGCCAGCATCCCGCGAACCAGAACCGCTGGCACCTGGCGATGACTCGAGGAATGAAGAATTATTGACCTTCTTGTTCCCTTTGTCCCGGACTATGGTCTGCGGACTAATTGGATAGAACTGCGATTCTTCATTGGATAGTTCTCTCCTTTGGATCTCGGAGAATTCAGCTTCATCGTTAAGGCGCTTATTTTCTCTCTTCAGAGAGTCGCACTCCGAGTTGAGTACGGCGTGTTCTATTTTCAACTTCAAGATCTTGCAGCTAGCATCCATCATAGCCCGTTCGGCATCGACGGACATGTGTAAATCCCTCCCCGAGTGTTCGAAAAAGTCACCGGAGACATGTTCGAGTAGCTGCGCCTGCCATCGCAGTGCCGTAGGAGAAGAAGCAGTGTTCGTCAAATTTTGTTCAAGAGGGAAAATTTCAGCCAGGTACTTCGCCGTCTGGGTCGGCGATGTGCTGATGACAAACGCTGCCCCTTCTTGATGAAGTTTTCGAGGATGCGAATCGAAGACGACGTATATGTCCTGTAGCTCGTCACCTTTCTCAGGGAAAAGCTTGAAGCAGACAACAATTTCCGGCGGACGGGTGATGACCACAGCACAGGAACGCCCGGATTTCGACGATTTTACGAACTGATCTAACTGTCTAAACCGATGTATATCAAGGGTAAGTCAGCTGGAGTTAAATTCATTGAAATTGATCTCGTACCGAATCATGCGTTCGAATTTCTTGTAAGTCGATCTACCATAGGCCGAGCAAAGCAAGTGAAGTGAGGCATCAAACAAGGGCGTCCTATGTATCTCTTCTGTAGCCAAATGATCAGGGCTCTTCCAGAACTCGCAGATGGACAATATGTTCTACGAAAGGGAAACGGAGTCAGTTGTCGAGAGGATTCATGAATACAAGCGCTCGACACTCACCGACACCGTCTCCCTTCTCAGGAGTTCTTTCAACAAATTCATCCCCATCTTCCCTTCACTCTCCACGCTCAAAACATTCCTCACACAATTCATGGCTATCAACCCACACGCAGAGGGACCCTCCGCACTATATTGACTCAATCCTGGAAAGCAAACGACCTGCACCTTGTCGTCCATGAATGAGCCAGGGTCTTCAAGGAATTGTTCCAGCTGTTCATGGCAATTGGCATTATTCTCGCCGTCGTTTGACGTAGAGGATTCGTCGCAGATTGAAATGATGTCTGAAGCTGTCATTGTCGTTGCTTGCCAAGGTTCGTCCTCGAGCGTGCCAGCGTCTGACTCTGAATCGGAGTCTGGGAGGAAGGGTGATGCCGAAGTCATCTTGACAAAGGGAGACTCCTTGAAATCTCGTACTTATTCTGTCTTTTATACTGAAAGGATGCGACATCGCATTCCCATTTTCTTCAAGGCGATAAATCATACATTTTATTCAGTACAGACTGATTCGACACAAGGAGTCAACGGCGTCACGCTCGAGCGCCCAATTTGCCAAACGCCTCGTCAAAGGAGGAGGGTGAGGTAACGGTATCCATAAATTGAGATCGGCTGAGCACGTTTGCAATTAGAAATGGAATGCAGTGTGTAGTAGTCTCGTGTAGTTTTATCATGGGCACAGGTTCCTCACTGGGTGGAAGACACAGATCTCGAGTAACTGTCAAGAATAACTATCCAGTGTGCACCGCATCTTCTCGGAGACATCATGACTTGACGTTCAAGCAATAAGGAGTAAAATGGCTAAACTACATGCAGTGATATCAATCCATACAACTGTGAGGAAAGCGAGAATCTCTAGGGTTCGGTAGGATTTGTTTGTACACGCACACTAATAAATAGTGTATGAAGTTTGAAAAGAGGATTGGATGGCTCGGAGGGATGGATTGTAGAAGATTCCTGTATACCGAGGCGAGATAAACCGAGTAAGGAGAGTGTATGTTCCGCTTGAATAGCAAGAGGCTTCCTCTATGAGCTGCTGCGACCGCCAGTGGTGAGTTGCTTCATTAGTAGTTCATATCTAGAAAGTCGAGTACGAGTGAGCTTTGTATGAAATTTGAAGCTAAGCAACATACGTGAGCATCGTAACGGCACTGTTTGGCACAGTGCGGAATAAGTTTACAGAGAAGCCTTTGTACAGCCCTCGCCAGCCTTCTTTCGTGACGATGTTCTTCGCCACGGTTATAACACCGCCTTGTGAAGGTTGTTTGATAGATTGCGCTGAAGGCCCTGGGGAAGCCTTGCTATTGGATTCATTCGTCGTTGATGTCGTTGATGATTTAGATTGCGCGTTCCGCGAAGAATCAGGTTCCGCGCTGCCAATCAACCGACGCTGAATTTGCAGCCTTGTCCGTACGACCTCATGAGGGTACGTGGCGAGCGACGCGCACATCTTTGAGACACCAGAACAAAGGAGAATCTGAGACGTGGTTAAATCATGAGCAGAATGATCCCCTATTTTTCGATTAGAAGTGTTACGGATATGCGTATATACGCAAGAGCAAAGACGTACTGGTCCAAAATTTCAACTTCTCGTATAGTGGAAATTGTACGGCAACGTGCAGTATCCCAAGCAGACTGGGGAAAAGTCCGCGATAGAAAGCTGAAATGCCTTCTGTGCGGTAAATCGTCCGCACCGCATCTAATGTATTCCTGTAACGGCCTTCTGACGATGGCTGGGTCTATAGAACGCAAAATCCATTTCAATCGGGTCTCGAGATGAAATTGTAGTGACACGAGCCTGAAATCGAGTCTTAATGACCCATAGAGGGTTTGTGCAGATGGTACTACACGCCCCTGCTGTCATAGCGGAGAGTATATGCAGACCCCATGGATGTTCCCGCATAACAGGCTGATAGCCCTTGACTTGGGCTGCTGGGTAAATGTGCTGCTTCGTATTTGGAGGTGGATCAGATATCCCTAGAGGTGTATCTCCAAAGCGGGTCTTGATGCTATCGTATACCGCGAAATAGATCGCCCATGTCGGAAGATAGCCAAGAATCGTTGGTCCGAGCCCGCGATACATCCCTCTCAGCCCGTCTACTCTGAGGATGTGTTTGACAGTGCCTACAAGTGCAATGCTTAAATTTGGGCGAAAGAAGACGCAGAGACGAATAGAACGCACTGGCAATGCCCTTGTACGCAATATCCCCATGACGTGCATGCTGAGCCTGGAGCTTCGTCTTGATAACGTCCAACGGGCATGTTACTACGCTCGCGACAAGACCGCCACCCGCGCCCGCTGCTCACCCAGCCATTCCAACGATCGGACAGAGTGAGGACAGCGACACAAGTAAGGAACCGGATGATTCAGTGACCACACGACCAGGTGCATCAGCGAACGACAGACATACCGATCATGCTGTTGTTCGGGGACCATTTGGGATCGGAACGCATGTTCCCCCCAAGGCGGGGCGTGGCGGTCTGCGCTGTATCGTCCTCGCCGCCGTGTCTGGTCAATGCTGACGATGGTGGCAAGTCGACGAGCTCAACTTTCTTTGCGCTGCCCGTGGCCGCTGCCCAGCTTGGTAACGGTAAAAGCAAATCTTATGACGTAAGCTCGAACACCACCTCACTCCAACTCGAAGTTTATTTTGAAAAATCAAACTCTGAGTTCATGAAATTACATTCTCGTTGCAAGTGTGGTGTAATCATAACAAAGGTACAGTAGTGCAAGAATGTCCTAACCACTGGGAATCCGCGAAACTATAATTGCTACCATCAAAATCGTGAGGGAAGAAAGTTCCAAACAGTGTCCTGAAAGTGCTTTGGCGAAAGCGTTCATGGGACAAACTATCCCCAGACTCTATGCATACCATACAAGCTACTGGGACACTTAGAAAGCGAAACAGTTCATTGACAATGATGTTGGATTCGAAAACGAGCGGATGTTTGTGGTATGCTGCGTCGGATACTATCTCGACGCTACTAGAGGAAAGAAAAACAAAATAAGTAACCCATTATCGTATTGATTCAAGTTTAGAATGTGAAAACTGAATGCAGTCCAACGTGGAGGGAGCGGAAGAGGGACAGGGGCATGAGGGAGGATGGGGTGGGATGACGCACGACAATGCAAAACGTCCGAACGCCTATGAAGAAGATTCGAATACTTTGCATCCCGCTTCAGGAAAGGAAAATGAAGCGGAGAGGTAAGGGATGTGAAGGGAGATGGACAAGGGGAAGTAGTGGGAGGGGGTGAGGATGGGAAATTGAAAAAGGACCACAAACCCAAATAAAAAATTCCAACGATAACCACCGCGTGACATGAAGAGCGAAGACGAGAGAGAGAATACAGACATGACCGACATCATAACATGCTGTCATGCTCTGTCGGTGGGTCCCCTTCATGTTCGTCTGGCGATAAGGTTTCTACTCTCACTCCCCTCGATGACCCCACGCTCCGTAAATCTCGACCTTCCTCAGCAAGTTCTCGGTTGAGCAATTCGGGTTGATCACCGTCACCGCTGGGACTCTCGCCTTCTTCCACTGGCTGGGCAGCGAAATCGGGTTTGCGTAGTGCTTTCCGGAATGCTTCTGCCATGACCGCCGCGTCCGCGCCAGAAAACGGCGTATCGCTATGTGTCGATGCACCGTCGGGAGATACGAACGAATGCGCCCTGTCCTTCTCTGATGCCGAGTAAGCTCCTGCTGCGCCAATTCCCGCCCCTAAAGCCGCCTCCTTCGCAGGGGGAGATGATAACAAATCCCCGCCACCCACGTCCTTTGTCATGATCGGCGACTGCGACCCCGTCGAGCCTCGACGCGTCGGGTGGTTCTCGCGATCCTTCCGTGCCCGATTACAGACCAAGAAAACCAGCATCGCAAACGCCAACAAGGCAAAGAATCCGAGAATTGTGATAACGGCGATCGCCCAGTGAGGGAACGATGACGAGCCGCCACTTCCATTCTGGAGGCTACTTGGATTTGTGCTCCCAGAATTCGCTCCGGATGACGACGAAGCAGCACTGGCCGAAGATTCTGACGCCAACAGTGACGAAGACGAGGCCGCCGCCGCCGCCGAAGCGGAGGACATGGAAGCCAGGACGGACGAAGCGAATGTTGTTTCTAAAATAAACGTAAGACACGGAGTAACGTGGTGTCATATCTCTCACTCACGGACGGCGGTAAACGTGGCTTGGGGTTGCGCAGTACGGAAGTCATCCCCAGAGGTATCGACAAGAAAGTAGAAAGGAAACGACAGCGGTGTCCCATCCCATTGAGAGCCATCGGAACCCCACCAAGGGTCATCGACCGTTAACGGTATCGAACCAGCTCTGTTTGTCGGATTAGTTTGACTTAGGAATGACGTTACGGTGCGGCCGGTGTCGGCGCGAATTAAGGCAATATCTACGAGGTTGAACTGTCGGAAGGAAGGTTGATTACTATTCCCTGTGTAAAAGGTTAAAACTGTTGGAGTACGAAGTTATGTAGCTTGGGGACGTACAGACGAATTGCGTCGAATCTGACTGGTTGACGAAAGTCGAGTTCAGAGGCCAACATGAATAGACAGCATTGCTGCTGTCGAAACATTCTGCCTTTGCTTCGTCTGTAGGCAAAACGATATCAGACACAGTCGATCAGGTACGCGTCGTGACAGAGAGGGGGCTGGGCAGTGGACGACGTGTAAAAGCTTGAAGACAGATAGACGCACCAATTTGCGACTGATTCGCTATCCCTCTTGGATAAAGCGACAAATCTCTCTCAGTTCTCGACGGCATTTCTGCACGTTTCCCCTTTTTTTGCACGGATATGGGAGAAGACGAGGAGGATGCAGTTGGGTGGGGGGTCTGCGCAGGCCATGGGACAGATACGGGCGACATGCGCGAGCGGTAGAACGACGTGAACGTCAGGTAAAGCTCCAGAGCGATTGCGGTGGTGGATGGTATATGCAGACGAGGCTGGAGGAGAGAGAGACGATGACGGAGAACGGAGTTCACAGATGAAGTGGAGCAGGGAAATGGGTGGTGAGATTGATGCGACAACCCAAAGGGCACATGCTCCGTTCTCTGCGACTCTCGACGGCGGCGACGGCGACCAACACTCGATGCTGGACGTTGCGCGGCGGGATGCGTCGACGGGCGGCGGCGAGGACGACGAGGACGACGAGGGACAGTCGAGCGAACTGAAGGGACGGCGAGCAAGCTCACTCTTTCGTTTAGCGGACGGCCGGGCCTCTCCGCGTGTGGGCGCCGTGTCCATTTCAGATTTATTTTTCAAACTCCGCTCAAACATCTATTTCATTTCCGGGTTACACTAAACCCTAACTACACCTCCAAGCCGGCGGGTCGCGTGCCTGTTTCTCCTTGAAACCCTAAACGGAGCAGCAGAAACCCCATCCATCGTCGATCCTCTGCGAGTGTCGCAGTTCGTGCTATGGCTGTCGTCTTGGTATTACTGTGAAATTGTTGGAGTCATAGCATGCGGGTGGGCCGTCGTCGGGTTGCATGATTGTTATCTGTTGGAAATATGGTTTGGTTACGTTTCTGTGATACTTTCTATTTCTGTGAATGTTGTCTGAGGCTGGTTTTCTGTCTTCTTTGATATGATTTGTCTCACGCGTGGCTGGCATTGTCCTGATGTATTTAGTCTACAGCGTACACTTCTCTCGAATGCCAGCCGTTAATCCGGGTTTAGCATTGTACCCAGATCTCGACTCATTCCCTCGTAGCCGATTTCTCATCATTAACGGCTCTCTTCTTTACACTCTTAACCGACGACGACCGCGCCCACAGGAAGACATCGACAACGAAATTGCGACGAAACTCGCTAGGCGCAGGGCTGACAAACTTGCCGAGGCGCGTTCCGAGATCGTTCTCCGCGTCGAGCAAAGTCAATTCGCACATGTCCTTTCGCGCGACCCTCGGGAGATTTGGAGAGCTCTGGAGGCCGTCCACCGTGCACGAGGATTTGCCTCCGCACTCGCCTTTCGCCGAAGACTCTTGACGATGAAAAAGCGACCTGACCAGAGGATGTCGGACTGGATCGGGGAAGTCAAGAGCCTCATCTACGAGTTGGAGCTTTGTGGTGTAACCATCTCTGACATCGACATTATTCTTGCTCTTACGATGGGCCTTCCAGAAGACTACGGTACTTTGACGTCGATCCTGGACTCTACCCCTTCCGACCAACTCACTGTCGAATTCGCGATCAACCGCCTCATCAACGAGGAGACCCGACTTGCGCCACTCATGGAGAAATACCGCGACCCTAACACTATGGTGTTGATGACGACGACGACGACTGCCCCGAAGAAGAACACTGATGCTTCGCAAATCACCTGCTGGACCTGTGGAAAGAAAGGCCACTACCGATCCGACTGCAACGAAACAAAAGACGAATTCAAGGCCTTTGAAGAATGGAAGAGGTCGAAAACTACTCAATCGGCCAACACCGTCATCCACCAAGCTTATTAGCGATCAAACCCGTTCACGGATTTGATCGAGGGGGAGTGTTGGAAATATGGTTTGGTTACGTTTCTGTGATACTTTCTATTTCTGTGAATGTTGTCTGAGGCTGGTTTTCTGTCTTCTTTGATATGATTTGTCTCACGCGTGGCTGGCATTGTCCTGATGTATTTAGTCTACAGCGTACACTTCTCTCGAATGCCAGCCGTTAATCCGGGTTTAGCATTGTACCCAGATCTCGACTCATTCCCTCGTAGCCGATTTCTCATCATTATCATCGCTCACACGTCTTCATCCAAGAAAAGATTTTCATCATGCCCTCCGCGTTCTCTCGCCAGAAATACAAGCATCCGAAAGGACATCCACCAACACCGGACGTGGCCCTTCAACTCCAACAGTCCTCAGAACTTCAACACGAACGAGTTCAACGACGATTTACCTGATTTGTTCTCGTTCGATCATCGAGATTTGCTTGAAATGTACGAGGAAACACAGGCGCTCTCCGGCAAGTCCGTCGTTCCGGCGAATCTGTTCCTGCAAATCTTTGGGTAATAAGTAAAGAAGAGAAGCCATTTGGCGTTGCGGCGCGGGGAACGTCTTCCTTCCTGCTTTTCTTCACGCTCAACGCGTCAACGAGGATACGCGATCATTCCTTGATGCAATCGTCCTTTTTTTTCAACTTGCGATAAAATGCAAGGATCCCCTGCCTAAAGGTCACCATTCCCATACTGTCAGCGCCCTGCGGCTCGAATACCACCACCATTTCTCATGTCATACCTTCTCCCATCGAAATTGCCTCCGTCATGGAGTGATCTGCGCCATTTTATCGGCAGAATTCCCATCCGTCGCCTCCTAAACTTAAACGACCCCCGAGTGGATGGGATCGACGCTCACAAGGTTCTCCCCTTTTCGTCGACGTCTGAACATGAACGCAAGTCATGTCTGGCAGAGCGTTGATTGTCGTTAGTGTTGCGGGGCAGTTGTGTTTGCAGTTGGGCGCTCGTGTGTCCAGCGCAGACGCGTCCGACCTAGGCGCAAGCGTACGTCTGCCAAACTTTCATTTGTACCCAAGAAGTCCAGAAGCCGAAGGTGACGATTGAGAGCGCAAGAAGGACAATAGGTTCCAGTCCGTAAATGCGATGAAAGCAGTTTGAGCGGTCGATGGCAGCAAGTTTCGCATTGTAAATGACCGTGACGGCGTTCAAGAGGATTTACGTTGAAGAGTTTGAACTTTGAAGAAGTGTGGAAGAGACGCCTATGGGGATTCCCGACGAGAATGGGTTTGTTTGCTACAAACGCTTTTGACAAACATCGCGTTGACGTCAGGTCGTGGTGGTGACGCTCAAACGTTTAGCAAATATTCGATGGCAGATCGTGCAAGTAGCGCAAAACACAAACGACATCACGACAAGGAGAAAGACAGCGAGTATAGGAGCAAGAAAAGACACAAATATGGCGACAGCGAACACGATTCCGAACGTCGTTCGAAGAAACGCAGTTCCAAGGGCAAGGACAAGTTGAACATCATAGACGATGACCCCGACGAGGACATGTGGGTTGAGAAAAATATCGACATCAACGGAGAGAACGTGCGTACATCGCATCTAATTTCCTTCTTGTTGAGATTCAATGTTTATGTCCTTAGCCGCGCACAACAGATATACCCACTGCCGAGAGCCTGAAGTTGACCTCGCATGCCACCAGCGTGGACGGCGACCCCGCCTTGCCGCCAAGCAGAGCAACAGAGACAACGCTCAAGCGCGACGAGTGGATGATGATGCCCCCTTCCGCAGTGACTGTGCCCACACCCGATGATCGAGCGCCGACCTCGGTCCTCGCTTCGCGGGTTCGAGACTCGATGGAGGAAGAGTCGCTGACCGAGGGCTATGGCGATCAGGCCGTCAATTCGAGATCGGTGGGCGGCGGTGTGGATTTCTTCTCGAGCCTTGGCACAGAGCGGAAGAGAAAGGAGAAGGAAAAGCCTGCCGACAAAGTAAGCCGAAGCTTGCTCAGGTTTTGACATCTGTTGATTTATTATATAGCCTCAATTTAGCGAGAGAGAACTCAACAGAGAGTTGGTCGAAGGAACTTCGTACAATAGACCTCAATCGACGCCGAAAACAGTCGTGCTAGGCGGACCTGGTTCGCAATGGCGAATGAAGAAATTACAACGAGTGTACGAGACGGCTAAGGAAGATGGAAAACCTGTCGAAGAGGTAGCTCTCGAACGTTACGGCTCGCTCGAAGCATTCGAGGAAGCAAAGGAAGAGCGCCGAGTTCTAGACGAGCGAGATCAGAGACGAAACGGCAGTTCTGGTAGATCAAGAGTAGGAGGCAGTGATGACCCAGAGAAGGACGAGTTCGGACGAGATATTCGGCGCAGAGATGACGAGCCAGAACGGCAAAGTCGAGAAGAAAGGCTTATGTTCACAGATTTCACGGGCAGTGGTGGTTCATCTCGTTCCTCGTCTTTCCGCCGCCCAGGTGGAAGTGTGCCGACTACACCGTCACCGGGACCATCTACTGCGACACCCCTTGGCAACAAACGAATCGATGCTCTCAAACTCCCTACTCAAGCGACGAGAAGTCCACTCTCCATGTCGCATACACCTATTCCAAGTGTCATGACACCTCCCGCACGCCCTCGCGATGACGGCAAAAAGGCTTTAAGCCAGACTGAGCTCAATAAACTCCAGGCGAAGGTACTAAGAGCAAAGCTTATGGGTTCTCCAGATGCCGAAAAACTTGAAAAGGAGTACGAAGAAGAGAGTCGGCGGGCGTCGTCGGGTTATGTGGATGCAGGATCGAACAACGAACCCGAGAGGGATTCAAGAGGGCGGAAAATCGAGAAGAAAGTCGAAGTACTTCCAACCTTAGACTCCAGAGGTCGCCTGTACGATATCGGGTCGGGCGGCGCAAACGACTCTCCCTTACCCGGGAACCGTCGCAAGAAGGACAAAGTGCGTCTTTAGTTCAAAATTTCTCCAGAGCATTGCCAATACTGAAAATAACTTAGTTCGAGACTCGGGACCCCAAGACTGGGGACATCGTCCGGTACAATGCTGACGACGACAGTGTGACCCTCGGAGAAATGCTTCGCCAGGAGCGTTTCGGTGCAGGGATGGCTGACCAGAAAAATTTGGACGCGGAGATGGCGGCTGCGATCACCCGTGATGGCAAATTTGAGGACGACCTCGAGTACATGGACGATAATGCGGAACGCTTAGGAAGGAAGAAGATGCGCAGCGACGCCATGAAGCGACAATTTGCGATCAACGGTAGGTGTCCTTCTATTGACATCGCGAATACGATCACTGAGAATACGAATTCATAGATTTCAAAAAAACGCAGAAAGTCATGGCCAGCTGTCAATTTTGTTATGGCGAAGACGACTCCCTTCCGAAGGCTGCAGTAATTGCAATGGCCACCCGGTGTTACCTCGCGTGTCCCCTGGTCCAGGACCTTGTAGACGGTCACTGCTACATTGTCCCCATCCAACATCATTTGTCAATGCTCGAAGGTGATGACGATTTATGGGACGAAGTACGAGTGCGTAATAAATTTCTCAGCATCTTATCCTTCGTAACTGCGCCCTGATGCACATCCTGATAGAATTTCATGAAGTGCCTTATGAGAATGTTCGCAGAGGAAGACCAAGGCGTCGTCTTTTATGAGACCGTGATAAATATCAGATGGCAGAAGCATACGTATATTGAGTGTGTTCCTCTTCCTTGGGATCAGTTCGAGCACGTTCCTGCGTATTTTAAGGCGAGTGATTTTCATCTTCTTGTGGACTTTGATATTATCGATGCCATCCTTTTTCTTAGGAAAGCATACTTGCCTCGGAAACGGAATGGACCCAACACAAGAAGCTCATCGACTTTTCGGCGCGGCCTGGGGGCTTTCGACGAGCAATGGTACCAAACCTACCCTACTTCATGGTCCAGTTCGACCACAAAGGCGAGAAGGGCTACGGCCATGTCATCGAAGGCACCAGCGACGCAGCTGGTGCGGGTGAGGGAGATGGCGCCGTAGATGAGGGTGAGAAGGGTGGCGGCGAATTCCCTCCGTAAGTAATTTTGCATCCCCGTCCCTTGACTTGAAGTCGATATTATCACGTCCCCTGACAACAACTTTGACTTGAATCAATGGATGGCGTACAGGTATTTTGCCGCTGAGATCCTTGGGAATATGCTTGATATCGAGCCGAGGCGGTGGAGGAGGCCGAAGCGGGTGGACCTTCGGCATAATAAGGAGCGGGCGGCGAAGTTTAGGCAAAAGTATGATAAGTTCGACTGGACTCCGATGATTGGGAAGTCATAGGATTCTGTGTGCGTACTACTTTGTATAATACCATGTAGTTTATAACAATATCCCGTCGATTGGTTCCGAGTGTCGCGTTCCGGCGGCAACGTCACACATCGTGCAGCCCGATCACGACTTGTAACCCAACTTCCATGTTGTGTAGACGTACTCTACCACAATGCTTGAACGCAACGAGACGATGCTATAGTATCTCTAGCAAAGATGGGAAACCAAGGCGTTCTTACCTCTATGGTGCCGTGGCAGAATTCACTACTTTCTCTACAACTGCTGACAGTCAAGTTTGTGTGCAGTGCCTTCTTCATCTGAAAGGATGCTCCAGAAATCACTGGAGACTCCTTCAGACGTAATCATATACGACCTCGAAGACAGTGTTGCGCAAGCGCAGAAGACTACCGCTCGAGAAAGCCTGTCCAAATTCCTCACTGTATGCCTCTGTCCATTCATTAACTGGAATCCCAATTACTACTTCGTTCATGAGCTGGCGTTTTCCAATGCCTAATGCAATGCAATTCTATGAAAGAATTGACGGCCTTGAATACTCATTGCTTTCAGACAGGGCACTCAAAACCGTTGCCAGAATCCAATCGTATCGCAGTGCGATTGAACGCGCTTCATACACCGTTCTTCGAGGAAGACATCCGTGCCGCAGTGAGTTTCGAAAGCCAAATAAATTTCAAATGTACATCGATGCATTGACAAACATCTCTAGGTACAAATACCCTCGGTCGACACACTCGTCCTCCCAAAAATAAACTCCCCACAAGACCTCGACGTCGTCTCCAAATACATAACTCACGCAACGGCGTGGTCGTCAAGTAGCGCTGCCTCGCGAAAGCACCCACTACGCATAGTAGCTTCCATCGAAAGCGCGACTGCTCTCTTCCACGTTGGTGACATCGCGAAATGGAAGTCTAAGAATCGTGAGGAAGCTGGGGGTGCCCTGACTGCTTTGCTTGTGAGTTGACGCCTAGGTCGATGCCACCATTTCTTATTTTATATGAAACAGTTCGCGGCAGAAGACTGTGAGTTCGAACAACGAGATGACATTGTGATGGAACTCGACTTAAAACCGTTCAAGATTGCGCCGATACCTCCATTATTCGAACCAAATCCCGCCTCGAGCTTTTGTACACTCGATCTCAAGTGGTTATTGCCGCGAAAGCATTTGGGTTGGATGCGATCGATATGGTACCGTGATCCTCCCTAATTTCTTGTCACTTGCAGAGTGGAGTTGACGCCTTCGTAGGTTTGCGTGAACTATAAAGACCCTGCTTATCTGCGTGACGAATGTGAGGATGGCAGAAGACTTGGCTTCGATGGCAAGGTATGAAGAGTTTTATCCGCCCTCTTCTCCGCTGAACTTTGCGAATTAGCAAGCAATTCACCCTTCTCAAGTTGACATCATTCACGAAACTTTCATGCCGACTGAACAAGGTGAAAGTGGCGTGGTGTGTTCTGCAGGAAATCGAATTTACCAAAGGAATTTTCAGAAATACTGCGTGCGGCGAAGATCGTCCACATGATGGAGATATCACACCAATCTCGTAAGGGAGCGTTTGGCTTGGAAACCCATGACGGCAAGGGAGGTAAAGAGATGATCGACGCACCTATGTTGAAACAGGTACGTTCAGTTTGTGGACGTTGAGAAGACCTTCCAATTAATGTGCCGTATTTCGATAGGCCCAAAACACGCTGAGATTAGCGAAAGCCGTGGGGGCGACGATCACAAAGGTTGATTAGGCAAATCTCCATGTTGTTGGACAACTGCACTACAATAGTAGATGTCACATGCTAGATGTCCGCGACTCAACGAGATCGAAAGGTTCGCGACATGCATGGAGGTGCGTTCGCAATGTACCGAGTTGACATGCGGTCGTAAGCTAGCGACCAGGCTTGGTTCGCAGCGCGAATCCTTCCCAGATCGTTCTACCCATTATCAGCGGAATCTGAGTCATGAGGAAGATTCCGGTGTTCGTTGCCATGCTTTCCTCCGAAGTCCTCACTTAGAGGTTTTGTCTCCTAAAATGATCCCGATTTCATTCACTCTGCTGCTTCCCATTTCTCTTGACGTGCTGTATAAGTCTGCCCCTGATGCGAGCGAGTCGATCAGCAGTTCAAGACGGGATTGGGTGAGGTTCGGTTCCTTTTTCAAGGATCGTCAGTCGGCCATACAATTGCGAAATGTGTAGTATCATACGTACCTTCCGTATTTCATTCAAGTCATCGGAGAATGCATCTGCAATGGAGGACATCCAAAATTTACGGAATTTGTCCTTGAGCTGCTTTTCCTTTTCAGCATCGCTTGAGGATAGATTTCCTGCGGCGTCCCTTGAGAGAATAAGCTGAGGAGGAGGAACATTACGAAGTGGAGGCGGAGAAGGTGATCGTGGAAGACGATTTGCATTTGCGTTCGAGGAGGGAAGAGTATCGTCTTGTTCGTCCGTATTGACGGGTTGAGAAGGGGCGCTTTGAGTTTTCCGAGATGCATGAGAATCTTCAGGCTCTGATTCTGAATCGCTAGAGTCTTCAGACGACGAAGACGAGCTTGAGGAAGAATCATGCGGCAAGGGTGCTTTCGCTGAAGTTTTCGTCGGCAACTTCACGACCTGCTCGCCAGAAGAACTGTCGGATGAATCCGAAGATTCTGAAGAGGAGGATATCGAGACGTTCCTCCTTTTCCGTTTCCGATTCCTTTTCCGCGCGTCTGGTTTCTGCGTTGCGCCAGCCATGGTGTTGGCGGTTAGGGCAGAAGGAGGAGGACGCGTAAATTTGAAGACGCGCACGGACCCGACGTTGAGTCGATCGGTTGCAGCGCCTCTTCACTGTCGACGTCCATGTCAGACCTTGAACGCTATATAAATGACAATGCTATCAAGGTATGAGGCAAGATAATAATTCAAATTAGTTGGTTAGCTGACATGCATTGCAGTTCTTTGGTCTGTCGGACAAGACAGTGATCGACTATGTCATTGCCTCCGGTGCGTGTTGACTTGGTTTATGCAAGTGCTATTCACTAACTCTTACACCCAGGCTCTTCTGCTAAGTCCCCGGAAGCGCTTTTCTCCTCTTTGAACGCGTATGGTCTACCAGACACCTCAGATGCCCACAACTTCGTGAAGGAGGTATACAGCCGCGTACCCAAGAAGTCCAAACACAAGAAAGCTAGCGATGCAGCCCGCAAGCAGTCGGAGAAGGAGGCGAAAGCCGCTACCGCGCAGAAGTATTCCTTCGTAATGGATGAAGACGACAACACTGCACTACCTAGCAAGAAGGACAAATCTCGTACGAAGGACAAGGGGAAAGGGAAGGAGGAGTCCGGGAAGAGGGACCGGCATACGAGGAAGAGGGAAACAGATGGACGTGATTGGGAGAGCGACGAAGAGGATGTTGCGAGAAAGCGGAGGAGAGCTGATGACGAGGAACACCAAGATGATGCTATGCAGGAGGAAGAGATGGAGTCGCCCGAGGCTGAAGAGGAAAGGAAAGAGCGGGAAAGGTTGAAGGATCAGGCCGAACGAGATGCATTCGCGGAACGCGTACGGGAACGTGACAAGGACCGCACGAAGAAAGTCGTCGAAGATCGCACCTCGAAAGGTGCAGCTGCGGAAGCAGCAGCTCGCCGCCAATTAGCTGACGATACAGTTGCCCGTGTCGCTGCAATGCCATCACTCCGTGAACGCTCTCGGCAAGACTACCTGTCAAAACGTGAGCTCCAACAGATCGAGTTGCTTCGGAAAGAGATTGCGGACGATGAAGCTCTCTTCCACGGGATGAAGATTTCGAAGAAGGAGAAGCGAGATTTGGAGTACAAGAAAGAAGTTCTGAGATTGGCAGAAGAACGAATGAGAATTGACGATCGTTATGACGGTTATCAACTCCCCGAAGATTATATTACAGAACAAGGGAAGATGGATCGAAAGAAGAAGGAAGCCGTTCTGTACCAACGCTACGAGGAGAATAAATCCAAGGACGATCAGTTTGTCACGGACGTCGACCACTGGGAAGCTAGTCAGACGAAACACAGTACCTTCAAGTCCGGAGCTCTGGATAAAGAAGAAATCATCGAGAATTACGAATATGTCTTTGATGAAAGCCAAACGATTCAATTCGTCATGGGTGAGGCTATGAAGGGCGATAAAAAGCTCAGTCCTGCAGACAAACTTCTGCAGCAGCAAATTGATGATCTGGAGAAGAAAGGTAAGGATAGCTCTTCATATTTTGGCTTTTCCCTTCTCATCAAATGTTTCTTCTAGCCAAAAGTATCGAGGAAACTCGATTATCTCTTCCAATTTATCAGTTTCGCGAACAACTCTTGGAAGCCATCAAGGAGCACCAGATTCTCATTGTTGTCGCAGAAACAGGCTCCGGGAAGACAACGCAACTTCCTCAATACCTACACGAAGCTGGTTACACCGCCAATGGGATGAAAGTCGGTTGCACTCAGCCGCGACGAGTCGCTGCGATGAGTGTCGCAGCCCGTGTCGCCGAGGAAATGGGCACGAAAGTTGGCTATGAAGTTGGCTATTCCATCCGTTTCGAAGATTGCACGAGCGACAAGACGGTCATCAAGTACATGACGGACGGCATGCTTCTCCGTGAATTCTTGACCGAACCCGATTTGGCCGGGTACTCTGCGCTCATCATTGACGAGGCTCACGAGCGAACGTTAAGTACGGACATCCTTTTTGCTTTGATCAAGGTGCGTCAATTTATCTTTATCTTAAGGTACCAAACTGAAAAGAGGATGGAATCTCGCAGGATATAGCTCGATTTAGGCCTGAACTTCGACTGCTTATCTCCAGTGCAACGTTGGCTGCTGATAAGTTCCGGGATTACTTCGACAATGCCCCAGTGTTCTACGGTCAGCGTGAACATATCAACTCGCAAATTTCATGCTTATTTTAAAAAAAATTTATGATCATAGTTCCTGGCCGCAGATTTCAAGTGGACATCCACTACACTCCAAATCCAGAAGCAAACTACTTACACGCGGCTATTACGACTATCTTCCAGATCCATACTACCCAACCGATCAAAGGAGACATTCTCGTCTTCCTTACGGTGAGCCTTCATCTCGAAGTTGCTGTCTCCTCCGATATTTACTTTGACATAGGGTGAAGACGAGATTGAGACAGCTCAAGAAAATCTCACGGAGACGGCTCGCGCGCTGGGGAATAAAATTCCTGAGCTTCTCATCTGCCCTATCTATGCGAATCTACCGAGCGACATGCAAGCGAAGATTTTCGAGCCGACTCCAGAAGGGGCTCGCAAGGTTGTCCTAGCCACAAACATTGCTGAAACATCCATTACTATCGATGGGGTCGTTTATGTTATCGACCCGGGCTTTGTAAAACAAAACTCGTTCAATCCGAAGACTGGCATGTCGTCGCTGGATGTCGTCCCCGTGAGTCATTCATTCTGTCGAGAATGTCATTGTTCTAACGACTGACTTTTTGCAGATTTCTCGCGCGTCTGCGAATCAACGAGCTGGGAGGGCAGGGCGCGTCGGTCCTGGAAAGGCGTTCAGGCTATACACTAAATACGCCTTCATGAATGAGCTCGACGATGAGACCGTCCCGGAAATCCAACGGACGAATTTAGCTATGGTGGTCCTTTTATTGAAGTCGTTAGGCATCAACAGGTTGCTTGAATTCGACTTCATGGATCCACCATCAATTGATACGCTGAGAATGTCCGTCGAAATGTTGTACGCCGTCGGTGCTCTGAACGACCGAGGCGATTTGACGAAGCTAGGGCGAAGGATGGCGGAGTTTCCTGTGGACCCAATGTTGAGCAAAGCTATCATCGCAAGTGAAGATTATTCCTGCACCGACGAGGTATGTTCTTTTGGTCCTCGCCTCCGACGTCAATGAAGAACATTAACGGCAACTGCAGGTTTTAACTATCATCTCGATGCTTTCCGAGTCGAGTTCTCTATTCTACCGACCGAAAGACAAGCGTTTGCACGCGGACCAAGCACGACAGAACTTCGTCAAACCTGGAGGAGATCACTTCACGCTCTTGAACGTCTGGGACCAGTGGGCCGACACCAACTATTCACAGCAATTTTGCTACGAACAATTCTTACAATTCAAGAGCCTTAGTCGAGCTAGGGATATCCGAGATCAGCTCGCGGGTTTATGTGAAAGAGTGGAGGTTGTGGTACAGAGCAATCCGAACTCGAACGACGTCACGCCCATTCAAAAGGCAATATTGAGTGGATATTTCTATAACACGGTAATCTAAATCCAACCACTGCTTTTTTCCAAGCGAAAACTGATACACTCTGCAAAGGCGCGTCTGGATAGAACTGGCGATTCTTACCGCACGACGAAAACGAATCAGACTGTTCACATCCATCCCTCCTCGAGTTTGTTCAACCACCAGCCGCCAATCAGATTCCTTCTGTATTACGAGTTGGTGTTTACAACGAAACAGTACCTGCGCCAAGTAATGGAAATCAAACCCCAATGGCTAATGGAAGGCAAGTCTTCGTCAAATGGACTTCAAGAGAACCTTAGTACTTATTTGCTTACAAAACAGTCGCGCCTCATTACTTCAAGCCAGCAGATCTCGAACAGCTCGCTGCTGGAGAGAAAAAGATGCCGAAGGCTGTCGGGGCATCGTCATCATCGACCGCTTCATGATATCTACGGTTGTTGTAGCCTCCTCACATATCTATAACTTATTCTTTGTAAACTCTCAAAAAAACCTGACATAGTAGCGTGATCATGATGCAGCAGTTATTGAATGTTGATCATTCAGGTGCGCTTCGTCGACGCTCTGAAAGGACACTCACGGCAAGGAAATAACGATAAAGATAAATTTATCAAACGGAATTATACATGATCCTCCAATCCCATCACATCCCAATGTCTTATATTCTTGTACCACCATTTCAAAGCCGCTTCTTTCTCCATGTCTCCGAACTTTTCCACGAGCTCCTCGTATAGTGCGTCGATCAAGATCTTCTTTCTCCGAGGAACCTTTTCTCCTTCGATAACCTTACCAACTTCATCCAATATGCGCCCAAGCAAAGTCACGGAAATATTCGACGTCAATGAAATGAGTGTCAAGTGTAACCGTTCAAGTTCTTCCGTCCCTTGGTGTGCTCGACGAGTCTCGATCGCTTCGAGAAGAATGGATATACAGAGCCATGCGAGAGAATCCTCGTCAAGCGAGTGGGTCCCTTTGCTCGCCGACCCTGCCGAGCGTACCAATGCCGAGTATGCAAGACGGAACTGAGCTGTCGTAAGCTTTCCCTCCTCCGCGTTCTACACACAGAAAGTTTCCATAAGCTCTTTCAATAAAATAAATTCATTCCAAACCTGAATTAGAGCCTTCGCATATCCAGGCACAAGCCGATGATAGAAGCTGCTGTGTGTGTCCAGAGTTGACGACAAAGAATTCCGAGCATGAGCGGCGAAAATCGCGAGCATAACGGAATGAGATGATTCGTAAGTTTCTCGAATGCCTGGGTTCCATAGATGTCTGCGATCCTTGTCAGTAATCGACTTTAAGCTCGAAGAGTTGACAAAGGGCGTACGGTTCACACAGGGGCAAGATGTGCCGCTCAACGCATTCCTCGTTCACAACGGGTACTAATTGCTCTATGCAAGCCAGAGCAAGAGTCGTCTTTGAGCGAGCGAGCGTATTGTTCTGAACGAGTGCTAAATGTGACACACCAGTAAGTGTCGTCGAATAGAAGTTGACGCCGAAAACAGACCTTGAACGAAGTGCACCTCATCAAAAATTGTATCAATGAAATCCATGCTACATTGCTGATCTGTGGATAGTAAATCCAAAGCCATGTAAAAGACCTTTCTTAACTCGGGGAATCCCCCCGTCGGTTCATTGCCGGTACTCGTTGGGGCAGTCACTCCGCCGAATTCTGCGACAACAAATGACAAGTGCATGAGAGTATAGAGTAGCGAGGATGCGATTCCTTGGGCCGAGCGACTACTCCCCCTTTGCTTGCCATTGGCGCTCCGCTGAGAGCTGATGGATGGCAAGTACAACATCACGTCGAGGACAGCTTGCTCGACCATGACAATGGAGAACAGGAGGGTCTTTAGAATTAACCAGATTTTCTCCGTCGTTCTGGGAGAGGGGACATCTTATCCTATGTGAGTACCGTGTTTTGGCGGAGAACTCAGAAAGTAGCATACCGAGGTCGGCGTCCGAATTAATGTTCTGAAGCGGAGAGGAACGCCAGTCTCTTTCGACGGCCCCAGACATCGTACCCAACGCGTCTGATACCTGCGAGATAGCATCCCATACCGAAGCCCGCTTCGAACGAGGTGCGTTGTCCGCGTACAGAACTATCGAACGAGCCAATAACTTGGTGATGGGCGCAACATTCAGGAAGTTGACTGATGTCGTTAGTTCTTCGATGCCTTTGGTAACCCTAGATGATTCCTGGCTCCATGTTGTTAGCACAGATTTCTTATCTCCACGTGAAAAAGCGTACGTCAAAGCGAGAACCAGATTCATTGCTTCCTGCGCTTGATGTCGCTTCCGCGAGGAAACGACCGGCTTTGAATGCGGACTCTAAGGTGGACAGACAGAGACCAATTATAATCTACGCAAGCCAATATTTTTAGTACGACCTATACAAGAGAGAAGAAAGAAGGGCCATACTAACCGGTAATCGAACTGCAGAGACGACGGAGTCTGTCACGAAGGGAAAGTGATGTGAAGCAAGCAGGACAGCGATATTCAGTCGCTCTGCGCAACGTCAGCGTGATTTCTGGCAAAGCTCTCAATTACATACTATGAGAATCCTCAGTTCTGGGTAAGAACTCATTCTCCCAAGCGCCGTCCGAGTTGATAGGCTGAGCAGACGCATCCTCGAGAACTTCCGAAAAGTTGAGCACCAAGGACTCTTCGACTTTGCACCGCGACCTCACAACCACCTTAGACTGTAGATCATTCAAGCCCATAAGCACTCCTCCGCAGACGGCCATCTTCATTATACTATCGCCATTCTCGAGTCCGCTGAGGACGTTCAGTGTCCATTCCGACAAGTGACCTGACAAGGTCCCGCCAAAGAGACCCCTGCTCTCCTTCTCCAAGATTTCGTGTTTCAAATGTACAGCACTCCTGAATGCCGATGCGAGTGAAAGCAGCTGGGTGAGGTCGAAAGGGCGCCATAAGTGTGAAGTAACGACGAACGCGACCAGCGGTGTGGGGATTGGGTTGGCAGGAGGAAGGTGAACAAGATAATGTGAAATGGCGCCATGCAACGTATCTTTAGAGAGCGTCGATTCTCTTTTGCGAAGGTGTTGCAATAAGTTTAGATACCCTCTATCTGAGGTGGCCATCGTCATTGCTACAGGAGACGTTGCATGTGGACGTTGAGTAAACGGTGTGGTCAAGTTGGTCGAGTTGGGGCAGACCATGCACGCGTGGAATTTAGATTTTAGGCTTTAGCCTTTGTTTCGAGGAATAACCACCGCTGCTCTATCGCTACACATTAACAGTACATAATAATTTCCCTGACCTACCAGAGTACTAACCAAGATGTACAATCGAATTCATTAACCACACAATTTCGTTCCAACTTCCTCGAGAAGAGCCCTCGCCTCTTTCTTCGACACTGTAAATCCGCCCTCTACTCCTTCAAGCTTCGCGAGTAAAGTACTCCTGGCCTCCAGAACCTCCAGCATCGGCTTCAGTTGGGTTTCATAGAATGGAGACAGATGTAAGAGGAATGCCAACGAAGCCACCAAGCGATGCACTGTCAAGCGAGAATCAGTAACGGCTTGAAACCGGCAGGGGAAGAGACGCGACGTACAAACGTCTTCGTTAGACTCCTCCATCTTTATTGCTTCAAGGACAGCACTCAACAACTCTACCTCCCATTCACCATCACCCTCCTCCTCAGCCTCTCCACGACGGCCCGAACGCAGAGCTTCCATCCTAGGAGCCTGGTAGAAGGCAGCCATATTGAACACGAGACTCGCAGCGGCCGTTCGAACAAGTGAATCGTCATGTAATAAGCATGAGATTGCCAACGTAGTCAAAGAAGTATGATGTCCATTGGAACGCGTTACAAGGATTGTACGCGCAAGAACCGTTTGGGTGAACATGTTCGCGGCCATGCGAAGGGTCGTCAAGAGTACGGGTTTCGGAATCTGTTGCTCGTTTCGTAGTGCAGATGCAACACGCTCCAGTATCGCATGAGGAGGGCTCGTCCCCGATGCCGCAGCCGTTGTTGAACACCATTGCGCGACAGGATTATCGAGAAGAGTCAAACGCAAAAGATCAGCCAACGGGAAGATATCCTTGACCTGGAGATTATCAATCAAATCCTTGCTCGCGATTCTCCAAGCCTCGCAGACGGCACCTGAGGAAATGGATGTGTTGACTCCCTTCCCTTTCCCTTCTCTCTCGTCCGCCTTATTTTTCAGGTAAGGAATAATTGTCGACGTGATGCTGTTCTCTATCGATTTCTTCCGCTCGTCGGAAAGGGCGGAAAGGTCGATGAAGGAGAACAATCGGCTTCGGACCGCTTCAAAATTAACGGATTGAGTGAAGAGTATGGGTTCTAAAGATATGGAACGGGTAGCACGAAGAGGGAGCGATGCATGAGGGTGTGCTAATGCAAGGTCAAAAAAAGTCAATTGATGCGGAACAGAACGAAACTCACGAGGGAAAGCTTGGTAGGTCAGTAAGTCTACCTGGGCCTTCAATTCTCCCGCGTCTGCTCCCTTCAACTCATGCGTCTTCTTGCCGCCCATGAAGAACAGGAAAGTAGGAGTCACCCTAACGCCATAAACACTTGCGATCTGGCCTCCACCGTACGCCGAGCCAAGGTCAATTTTCGCGAAAGCAACGCCAGCGCTTGCCTTCTCAGATGCTAAGCGCTCAAAAACAGGTTCAATTATCCTGCACGGAGGACAGGTGTGGGAGGTGAAGAAAGCAATGACTGCTTTGTGTGTCGACAGCAAATTGTTGAAGTGCTGCGTATTCGAACAAATCTGAATTGGACCAGCGATAGAGCTGCTTGCTGCCAAAGGTGGCGATGGTGTTGCTGCCGGCGTAGGAAGGTACGAAGACGTAGACCCTTGTACACCTGTTGCATTCTGAGCGACAGACTGCAATAAAGAAGAGGCGAGTGGTTGTGCGGAGGAGGGTGCGGAGGAGCCTCCTTGAGCAGGTCCACGAAACATGTTGTCAATCGTGGGGCGGAGCGCCGCTCCAAACGGCGTCGAAAGAAAGTCGGCGGGGAGATCTAAGGAATGTGACTGTTCAAGATATTTCCGTGGAGGGGGACCATTGAAATACGATGTACCTTTAATCCATGAGGGAATGGAACCTCCGGTGAGGAAACCCATACAGTCGTTCGTGAAGGAGTTACAGTTGTTATCTAACATGATTTCAGGAGGTTAGAGCTCTCCAGAACCATTGGACATGAGCGCTTGCTGCTCACCAAGAAGATGATACTAACAATGCGATTGGTAAGATGGACGAGATGGAGGATGGACGGAGAACCTACCTTATCGGCGGTATAAACCTGTCTCATTTCTTCCAAGTATTCATTAAAAGTCTCCTCGTCTAGTGCGGTCTCACCCATGTCGATAGCTTGTAGTGGGCGTCCATGCTGCAGAGAAACGCATTCGTCAGCTCCTTCAACCATTCAACCCTCTTAGGCCATGCAACGTACATGCGATTGACCTGGACTCGTGATGCTGATTCCTTGTCCGTAGAAAATCTCTTTCCCAAAGACAACGACAGACGTATGCCTGAGAAGCAAAGAAGTCAATTGCCACCAGTGGAACGAGAAATAATGGCAGGACGCACCAAATGCCGTCGATCTGTTTGCCAGTCAGTTGCAGTGAGAGCTGCTTCGCAAGCCCATTTGAGAGATCGTATACGTAGAGCTGTACGGGAGCAGGCATCACACCAAGTCAAACACTACGAACTTCAGGAGATGATGGTCACGAACAAAGTGTTGTGTGTCGGGGAGAACGCGTACATCGGCGTCGTAAGCCACGAGCGCACCGCCGCAATCGCGTCGTAGAATTTGCAAACTGAAGCTGCGCTTTGCCGCCAAACGTCGACCATGTTCGCTGCCTTCCGATCCTTACGGGCTCTCCCTCAAATACCTCAGCTGTTTCGTCCCCAGCCAGCACTTCACAATGATTTTCGATCCACTTTCTTCCCCACAAATCCGACTGCAATGGCCACCCGATCAATGACACTCAACCAATCCATGCGCCAGAAACCCAAAAAGAAAGTCAAGCTTTCCAAATCGCCCGCCCTCGAAGGCTGTTACCAAAGGAAAGGCGTTTGCACGCAAATATTCACAGCAAAGCCGAAGAAGCCCAACTCCGCTCAGAGAAAAGTCGCCCGAGTGAAGTTGACGACTGGCAAGACGATTACGGCCTACATTCAAGGAGAGGGTCATACACTACAGGAGCACAGTGTTGTTCTTGTCAAGGGAGGTCGAGCGCAGGATCTTCCTGGTGTTCGGTGTGTCTATCTTTTATACGACAAATTTCTCACTGATCGACGTATATTCGATAAAAGTTATAAAGTGGTGCGAGGAGCGTACGATCTTGGTGGGGTTGTAAACCGAATGACGGCAAGGAGCAGATACGGTGGTATGTATTGTTTCTAGTGCATGCATTCTCCTTCTGACAACGTCTCTAAGCCAAGAAGCCAAAGACGAAGAAATAAGGCGTTCAGCAACCTTGAGGTGTGTTCAATCGGTGCAGGATTCTCCTTCAGTAGATGCCAGTCCAATATTTCTTCCCAATCATCTCCTATATCCAATCTGCTATATTGTAAGTGTAGATAAACGTGACGTATTATATCCGACCATAAATGTCCCTTATGAACCCAAACCCTTCAAACCATAGGTGAGGCTTGTTCCCGAATTTGTTCCTCTCTCTTCCTCGCCGCGCGCGTGACCCTCTCCATCTCGCTATTCAACGCCCAACACCAAGCATCCCTCTCCAACCGACTCCTCGCTCTGCAAATGAGCATCTTCGGCTTCGAAGACATCCTTTTCACTGGTATTGTGTTGTAGTTGTTCCTGGCTAGGACGGTTTGCTTGCGGTACCAGATCATAAATATGATGTCTTCGTCTGCATTTTTCGCTTCGAGACCGTCGGCGTATATCCTCGCGTTGCTTGTGGCATTCGGATCGTAGTCATATAACGGAAGTTCTCGAGCGGCGTAAAACCCTGAGCAGACATACGCGTCCAGGAGGCTTATCACCTTTCCGCGCTGGTGATGCATCGTACCCTCAAACGATAGAGTAAACTGAACGACTTGGCCTTCAACCAAAAACAACTGAGAATGGCTGATTCTATGAGTCAGATCGACGAATGACACCTCAGAAGCCAACACATACACGTATTGCCCCTCTAATTTCGACTTTGTGAAGAGCCTTCCGGACTTTAAGACGGAACGACACGCGTCAAGGACACACCAATTCCAGAAAGTTGGCAGATGATGTGAGCCATGAGTAGGATCGGGTGGGAGACTGGCCACCTTCTCCAGTTTTCCAGGCGTAATCTTGTCGATGCCATAGCTTTCCTTCAGAATACTCATCTCCAATCGCGCATCCGCGCGATGGCGCAACGTCCAATAGGTGATCAATTCCCGTAATCGGGTTATCCATTCCAGAGCCAATTTTCGGGAATGAGCCTATCAAAGTAATTAGAACTATCAATCTTTATAAATGATTGGAGCTTACCTCGAAGCGCATGACATGTCCACTCTTGAAAACTAGTTCGAAAGCCCTGTGCATTCGCAAACGAGGTTTATCCTGCGAGGAATTCAGTGCATCATCTCCTGGGACGTCGACATCATCACTATCCATCCTTTCGATTTCAGGCCACTCTGGTGCTTCTTCGGCAGCTCGATTGAGGTACCAATGACCTTCGCCATCCAATTGAGGTTGCACGTTGCCGTCCTTCGTCTCCGGGACGAGCTGGAAGGCACGCCGCACCATGACAACAGTCCTCAGATCCCAGAATCCCCGAGATCTGATTATCAGTACTCGTTGACGGTTCATCTCTTCCTTTCGGAATTGTGCAGGACCGTTCGACATAAATACAGCAACGGATGTGGTCGTTGGAGGTGGGACAGCGTGAGTTGAGCGAGTGGAGAATAGCCAACCGTCGTTGGTGGAAAGGTACACGAGACTTCTTGACTGAGGGACGGGTTTGACGATATAGACATATCCTTCGATTGCAGGTGGTTCTGCTAGTCGGACCGACTCTCCCTGCTTGATATATGTCGAATAATGCTCTGCCGCACGAAGTTCAAGAGTTGCCGGTACGTGCGTCTGCGCCGTCAATCAGTGAGTCTTATTGTTAGGCGTATAGCGCGAATCTCACATCCTGCAACGCTATCCCGTAGCAGACTGCGTTGTCCCGTTGGTTACCCTCGACATCGTTGTCCAGCCAAACCCAATCAAGTTTCGTTTCCGTTCGCCAGCAGAGTTCCAACTTCCGGTTCTTCTGCACTACCTGCTCCTCTCGAAGATTCGCAAGTCCATCCACATTATCGGTAGACTTTTCACATAACGTGATAACTCTGTCCCGGGTTAATGGCCTTCGATCTCCATTCGTCGGAAGAAACACCTTCACTCGGACATTTATCAGTGGGATTGATACATCCAGCGACTCGGGTAGAGTTCCTCCAAGCTCCGACCTAAAACGGGGAGACAATTTGAATGTGATAAGAAACCGAAAGAATGTTGTATATACCATAGCCTCCAATACCAATCAACAGATCTGGACCTGCTTTGGGATCGCAGAATGAAAAGATCCATGCCACGATCACCTCGTAGAAGCGTCCATTGCCTTCTCAACCATCCGGTCGTTTTCACGGGTCTTGAGGGCGATACGAGGCAAAAAGAAAAATCAACTAAAGAATATAATGAAAGTGTGGTATCTTTTGACGATAGTGGTATAACGAATGAGAGGCGTTTGTGCCCAAGGAACCTTTCCTTGCATAGGGATCTCTGCGGATGATGAACGGACTGGTAAAATAGGAACAAAGAACGTTCTCACATAGTCTTGATATATTTCAATGCGATTTTTGCGCCATATTACAATGCATTCTGACCATTTCTGAAATTCCAAATGTCGAGTCGAACGGCACATTTTGTCGTTAAATGGCTTCTCGAAATCGTGATTGTTGGAATGAATAACTCTGACCAACATTCGGTCTTTCGGTAGCATTTCAGTATAAATTTGGTTTAGCAGACGTGACAGAAAGTCTCACCGCGCATGATGATGTCCGAAGAGGAAGCCTCCTCATCGTCGAGGCCAACCTTTGCTTGAGCAGCCACTTCGACGGCCGCTGCGCTAGAGTCCATCACCTCAGTAGGGGCACGAGCAAGAACTTCACCAGGAGGAGCAGGGTCTTTGGCTCCAGTAGGTGGTGGGGCATGGACAGGCCGTTCCTCATCTTCGTATCTAACTCTCGCCTTGCCTTTGTCTTTCTTCTTCGAGCGAGTCGTCACGATCGATCGGACAGAGGCCATGTTCTTTAGATTCGATGGACCACTACGACCCGATTGCGAAGTCACACGTCGACGTCCCTCGGGAAGGCTCAATATTCCTTTACTCGATCTCTCACTTTCCCCAGAGGATTGGCCATTTATGACCGAAGGGGAAGGTCGAAGACTTGGGCCTTCGGGAGCCGTGATGTAACTGCTTTGTGCGCCAACAGAAGTGGGAGGTCTGGGTGTACCTGCGCCGGCTGACTCCGACGAAGGACCAGCTTGAGGGTTTTCTGCACCGTCATCCACCTTGGTTGTATCAAAGCCTTGCTTTCCTGCAAGCATGCTAACCCCTAAGATTTCACCGACTTCGAATGAAGAGCCAACCCATTCAGTGTTTTGAGTGACCATTCCTCGTTTCGCCCGCCCAGTCTTCTTTGCATGAAGCCACAGGCTATCATTAATTCGCTCTAGCAGCCTTTCACGGATAGCACGGGCAGCATCATCTCCCCAATCCTCTTCCCTCCCTCCCATCTTGATGAAAAGGTTGTGCCCATGACTTTCTACGAAATGCTCCAGGACGTCATTGTAGCGTGAATCATCCAAGTCTCCAGTCTCGTCCACCACTCTCTTTCTCGGCATTGGTCCTATGAAAATGCGACGCATCGTCTGCGAATGGTCCCCAACATTTTCCTGCTCGCCAAGCTTTGGCACTGGGCGCGAACTGGTGTCCACTCCTGGACCCACGTCATCCGAAGGTGCTTTGAGAGTTTTATCGCCCTTCGAAGAGGAGTTTGGGTCGGAGTTTCTGGGTGAATTCAAGTCACCATTGTCGTTTGTCATTTATACGACGCATGGACGTCAGTCGTCGTCGCTGTAGATGAGAAGACTGAACAAGTGTCGCAGCGATGAAGGCGTCGAAGAGAGCCACAAGCCATTCCAAAATAGACGTGGTATGTGGGAATAGAAGCTCGTCATTGCACCGCCTTCTCCATGATCGGCGTTCGGAACGGGCAGAGAAATTTCAGAAAACGCAACGAGGTCAAATGCTATATGCGTGCTCGATAAATAGTATGCAGGGATGTATGGTATACTGGTTCTATCTCTTGAGTGGGGATGCAATAGATAATGTAGGTCCTGAAATGAAGTTTCGCTCGCCCGTTTATGATTTTGATTGCGAAACCGAGCCCTGCTCTTCGCTGGCACTTTCTAGGAGTTGGTGAGACTCCTTGACGTATTTTTCACTCTCGTCTCTCTCAAAGCTTGGAAGCGATGAGAAGGTATAGCAGAGTAGAGTAAATAGCGAGCTCACCCATATTTGAGGCCCTTCACGTGCATGTCAGGTTCACGAATCGCGAAAGGATTGACATCCGTCTTGTCGTTCAAATTTGCCAGAGAATGGTTTACGAATCGGTGAGTTGACTCATCGGAGCGGACAGCATAGATGACGTCGAGCAGGTTTGCGTCGCTCTTGAGGCGCCAGTAGTCTTTCGCGATTTCTGGGGCAGGTTTGTTCTCCCTGTCGAACATTTCCATCAATAATTCTGCTCAAGAAGCTGGAGAAGACATCTTCACTTACCATTCCGGAATTCTCCCGTTCTCGATCTCTTCGATGCAACGAGTGCTAGCGAACATTAAAATCGTGTTGGCCGCATATATGACAAGACTCACTATGTGAGAACAGCCTCTTCTTCCAGATAGCCAACAAATCTATGGCAAGTCGGGGGCGAGATGAGATACGACAGGACTTGGAATGGAATAAGAATCGTAAGAATGCAATGCATCAGATGAGGGAGATGGAGGGCCTTACAGAACATATTGTAGAATACGCCTTTATTGTGGCTCAGCATAAGAACATTTCGCCAGATGAAAGTAGCTAGATGAAAATACGAACCTTGGGCGCCGAGAATCAGTGCTCGATAGAAAATGCTCGGGTTCTTGAGTGTCATGAATGTCCTTGTAGTGTGTGAGTGTACTTCAACGTGTGCGCCAGATGTAATTCTTACATGAGATGCATTCGTTCATTTTCGGCTTCCTCCAACAATGTATGAATCCAGCCAGAATCACGTCTCTATATTTCGAGACAGATAAATATTTAGCACAAGGAGCATATTTTGGATACTCGCCATTAAGCGAAGGCTTCGCAGGTGCCTAATAGTCGCCGCCACCATGCCGGGAACTCCAGCTACACTTTCAAGGAACAGAATACGCTGCACTCATAAGCAGATGTGTAAAATTTGATGGTGAAAGACGTACATTCAACCATTCATGTTCGTCCATAACATAGCCGCCCTTTCGCAACTCCATGAGAGACATATTACTTCCAGCAGGAATCTCCTTGTGCTTGTAGCGGGAAACGATATCGAAACCTTTGCTACTCATTATTAGTATTGTGCAAAATATTGAAGTAAGAGAAAAGTTACCGAAGTACATAGACCATGATGTTGGCAAGACGATCGGAGATATTTCTCGGCTTGCGGTGCAAGACCTGAGCGTCCAAACGTTTAATTACATTGCAGCTTGAGAAGGCTTAAGCGCCATACTAACCTCAACACTCTTCAGCTCCGAAGTAGAATACACTGGATGGAAGAGCACCCAGTCTCCCGTCATGACCGGTACGTCCGAATGCGACTTCTCGTCATGCTTCACAGACTTCACAGTCGCGGTATCCGCTCGATGCAAGCCCTCGGCACCTTTCTCGGACGACTCGTTGATACCTTTGCTCTTCAAACCAGGGTTAAGCCGTGCTGCGCTACTAGACAGGCAACGCGAGGATGCGATGGAGGACCGAAGACGAGCGGATGCTAACGCGGCACATCCTGTACTCGAAGTGCCAGCATGAAGCAGTCGACGGCCTGCAAGTGACAGGATGGCCGGCGAGGACATAGTTAAGAAGGATGTCGTGTTTCTAGAGGAACGATGTTGTTCAAAGGCAAGTTGGGTGCAAATTGTTTCGGTGCAAGGTGGTATATATGATGTCCCTCTCCGACATCACCCGCGATGTCGGGCTGAATCGTCGAGTTTGCCTCTCCATTGGAGACCGGAGCGCTTCTATTGGGTGATCGCGTTTGAGAGTTTTGATAGGCCTGCCCATCGCCACAACGAAGTGACTTTTGCCACCTCATCTATCTTAGGATTGAAAGAGTCCATCGCAGCTTCAAGGGTTTGGCGATGGCGACGTGCAGAAAAGAGACAGACAAAGACGCGCCAAGTTTTTTTTTTCTTCGTTATTTTCTGAAAATAATGACTAACACTATCACGTGTGGCAAAGCTGTCCACGTGATTCATCGCGTGCACTGATGCGGCGCCGCCGCGCCGGGAAGGCCGCCGCTGGTCGGGATTCGGCATTTCGTACAATTCTACTCTACAATTTGTTCATCTACAGAATTCGGTTACATATACAGAACTCGGTTACATAGAAGGCACAGAGGAGTCTACTAGAAATACAAGCATATTGGAAACTTTTTCATTTCGTTGCACAATTAACTTTCTAAATTTCCTCACGCGAACGGTTGATAATTAATATTCCCGAAGCCCTGAGACAGGAGCCTCATCCATGCAGAGGCATCTTCAGTTGTTGATGATCCACTGGAAGAAGGGGAAGAGAACAAGGAAGGATCCAAAGGCTTGGGTAGGCCCCATGGGTCGTTCATCGAAACATGGGCCGTACCCGGGAGATTGGGATTCGTCATATGCGAAAGCCAGAGTTGCGTTAGCCATGTTATAAAGTAGCGATCCAAAGAGATCGCCGGCGTGCTGGGTGTACTCGTGTCCGGCGACTTTGGCGCTGAATCTGTATGGATTCGTGACACGGTATCAGGGTGAACTTGCGCCGTTCCGCCCGCCGCAGTCAACGGACTATCGACCTGACCCGTCCACTGGCCGAACAGCAGCGGATCTAACATTTCCGTCACTCCGTGAAACGAGGTCATGGAAAGATCCATAGAATGTTGCAACGGATTTACTGTGCTCGGCGAAGTGAATATGATAGACGACTCCGGCATCGAAGGCGTCGAAATATTTGTCTGCGCAGTAACGATTAATCAAAGTTTCGGCCTGGAGATAGCAAGAATTTACCTCGACACTGGCAGTAAATTGGAGCTATAATAGTTCGTTATCAGCTTTATCACCTTGCACTTGAGAAAGGAGAACGTACGTGTTCGTCATCTGAACCACTGAAAGACATACTGTCAAGCCAATCGGCGGGGAGTGTCGAAGGCTTCGCATTTGACTTCTGACTCTGCACATCTGGGAGTTCGTTGAATACGGTGGCATTGGATGTAATCGAATCTCCGGTTCTATCGGAGGATCCTGAAGACACAGGAGACTCGGGGCCAGACCGACCAGTTTCTAAACCGTAAAGCTCAAGATGGGCTTTGACGAGAAGTTGGGGACCTTGCAACAGTGGATGCGAGCCGACGGGGTTCCCGGAGCAGAGACAGTGCTCTGTGTGGAGAGTGCAAAGTGCGTTTTCGAGGTCGCGAATGCGGTCTGACATTTGTATGATCTTCTCGTGAAGCCGTTCGGTATTTGCGAGAATGTAACTGACAAGCTGAATGAGGTCTGAGACTAAGGGCCACGAGAAGCAGAGTACTGACCGACTTCCACGCCCAGATACAAGAGAGCCTAACGAAAGAGGGACATTCATAAAATTTCATAGAGGTACTGTAAGAGGCTTGCCTTCTGGACAAATGCCCTCGCAACCCCTCTTCACGCATGCTTTGCAAGGGAAGACCTAGCGTTGCGTAAGAAGTATCTCTGTCAAGTATTTGAGGCAGCTCACTCTATCGCACTTTAACTTGAGTCTGGAAAAATGATGATGACTATGAAAGAAATGTGCGATTCGAAGTTGACATACGTACCGTCTACATTCCCCGCACGAGAGGGGCTGTTTCTTGCGGCAGGAAGGCGAGTCAGAGCTGGAGCCTGACTGCAGGCTTGACGGATCGGCTTTGTTTGTAGGGCTGGGTAACGATGAAGGGGTCGATATGGAAGGGGGTTGAGGTCCTTGAGGAAGCTCATCGTTGACAACAGTGCCATGCGATGTTTTGGCGCGCTTCGAGCTACGGTCGTCCGACATTTCTACGTCGGATTCTGCACTCATTCTTCAATGAGTTGTTGCAGAGCGTGCCAGTAAGGGGGCTGGGATAGTAGTAGTAGGCTGAGCTACTCATTTTTTCGATATGTCGTGGTGGTGGTTAAATATGAAGTTAGCAGCCGTGAGAACGAAGATCATAACTGGAAAGGTGGCGGTGTCGGCGAGGACGCGAATCAGAACCCGACGAAAGTTTTCGCGATTCCCAGTCGGTCTCGTCAAACCCGTTGCTTTGAATCTTTGAACACCGTCCAATGCTTGGCCACTGGCTCGCTTGTCTTCGAGTATAGCAGCGCTACATTTCAGCGTTTCGCGGCGAGCGTCGAAAGATTCAGATCCGCAGCGGGCAGCTCGAAGAGGCATGTCCGAAGAGATCACTTTGATTCGAACATAGCATTGTCTCAACTTGCGATTTGCAAACGCCCTCAGCTAGCCGCGGAAAATGCGGTGAGTTTTGAGATCGACAAAGCTCGCGCGAAAGTCAGAAATGATGTCTTATTGTTATCAGCGGTGCGTGGCGAATAAATTGTACCCTATTCTTGCCTATTCACTGACGATATCTCTCTTGGTGCTCATCGTGGCTCCATTTTCCTCATTGTCAGGGATCTCAGATCTGACATGGAATCAATAAAATTACTTGTGTCTGGTGAGAAGCGTCGTGATGCTACCCAATCCGTGGATGCGAGGTGAAGTGGTCGAATATCTTCTGTTGGTGCCTCCAAACCGTGACCAAGCTCGAGGCTTCACCGTTCTGAGCGCCCGATTGGCAAGGAAATTCTATAAGTTCGCTTGTTCTATCTTCTCCGCACTCTCTACTATGCGGCGCTCAGATGCACAGACACATGGCGTAGGGTAATAGCTCGGGTTGATTCAAATTTGATGCAGGCTGTGAACCATAGAAATTGTCTCCGGGACCTTGAGTGAGTAAATCTCGCTGGCTGAAAATTTCAAATATCGTTTAATTTTATCCACTGAAAAGCCTCTGTGAAAATTAGACGTCGTGCTCGTGTACTGAGCTCTCGGACTAGTTGCTCGCGCACCTGCGACTTGGAAGTGAATCTCCGTGCATGACCGCGCAAGGCGAACAGCGAGGCGCACGTCTGTCCGAGGATTTACTTCTCTCTCCATTCATCTGTACCCGAAGCCTTGAACATACTAGAATCGTATCAAGGTACTTATCTGTGGGCCCAGTTCTCCGCCCCCACATCCCTGCGCGTCGTTTCCTCTTGATATGGGGATCTGACTGAAGGACATCTATCCGTAATGAACGCTGATCGGAGGCCCGTCTCGCAGACGGATATCATTAGTCGGAAAGCAAAAACACGCTGCCATGATCAAAACGAATTGCATAACTCGCGAAGAGCGGGTATACTCGTCCTACGTCTCGCTTATGGATCTCTTCGACCGCATTGCTTTCAGCCACGTTGCACCGGCGGCTCGCAATTCACTACATCGTGTTCCAGCTTTACAGTCACCCATTATCATAGTAAATGACAAACGAGCCCGTTGCGGATACCTCAACGTCAGGTGAGTTCACCACGTAAAGCAATTAGTTACTAATCGAATTAGACGTCTAAAGAGCGGGATCTTACATTTTGATCAAGGAATGGGACGGACTCCGCGACATTACACGTACCGAGCTCAACTGCTTAGCTGGTGAACAATGCTCGCCCCGCGAATCTCAACGTTCCTTCAACACTTGTTTCTCGATCCGCGCTCTTCTTGGCTTCCGAGGGCTACAAGGAGAAAGACTTACGTGGTCGATCTTGAAATAAATATCTTTAGCTAATATCTCCAACGAAATCCGTCAAACCCGCCTTCTAGATTACAAGTAAACGTCCTTCTTCATTATACAATCCACCGACTATTTTACAGACTAAAGGAACATCAAGGTCCCAGATGAGCAAGCCAGATATTTTTGAACACAGGGAGATGAGGATCTACGAAAATTAGAGCTTCGCCTTCGCAGAAGAAGCTGCGCTTTCCATCATGCGTTTCGTCTCCGTTGCAGCTTCGGCAAGGTAGTGCTTAAGCTCGTGGATATCGTCCTTCAGGCTCGTTATCGTCCAGCGGATATAGTCGTCGCCAATTGAGTACGAAAGGCCATAACCATCAGGGACAACTATTGGAACAAGAAGTTAGACATCGAAGGCATTGGTAACATATGAGTTGGCACGAGGACACGGAGAAATGTGTCGACCGAAAGGCGACGGAGTGAAGGAAGGCGCAAAAACGACGCGTCGTACGCCCCACGTTCATGGATATTCGATGCATGCGTTTCGGCCCCATGTTTTTGGGGTAAGGAGAAACGATCTTAACTCGAGAATACGTACCTTCTCCGTAACCCCAACCATCCAAGAACGGACTCGAGAGTTGACTTGTTGAAAGCTCCCAATGGTTTGTCCGTGCGTATGCCGGGTCCTGATAGAGCTCCGGGACCTCCTCGCCATCCTTCAGCAGTCTCTTCAACCCAAATAGATGCCGGTCGACTCCCTGCCCATCAGCTGCCCATGCCGCGTACTGCAAGTGGCGAGCGACGGCTCGACGGAACAGAATAGCACGGTGATCATCCTAAAAGCAGTAAGATCGTCAGTTACAACGTTAAAATGCTGTACATCGATGTGTCAGAAAATGACAAAGATAGGCTACATCACTCATACACAAGTACGAGGAGCCAAGAAATTCGAGCTCAACACGGACAAGGTACCATGAAGAGTCGCCGACGCACAGAAGATGCGTGATCTGATTGGAGAGATAGACGTACCGTTTCGTTCGGGTTGAGCATTGCTTCTGCCCAAGCCTTGCTCTCGCTACTTGCCGCGCGGATGACTTCGGTTCGACCCAGCTTGAATTTGCGAGTCTGGGCGCTCTCGTAACAAACACCTGGGCGACCTGCGAGTTTGTGGAATGCTAATTGTTTAACCAGCTGCGCCCATGCGTCTGGAGACGCCTTATGTGATTTGATGTAGTTCTTCCCGTAGCCTTCATAGTGTTGGACCTGCAGATACGAAGATACGTCGAAGTGATCGATTGCGTTGATGTTCACCAAGACGGAGCGCCCGAAGGATTCGACGATAAAGGCAAAATTTTCACATAAAGGAAACTTGTGAGTAAAAGATGGAAGACCGTCAGTAAATCAGACGTACCACCAGTGTATGGGCGCCAACAAGCTTGTCGAAGTTCCTTTCGGCGTCGGCAACGTAGCTCTTGATCTTATCGTTCAATTCGAAAGTTATTTCCCTCGGAGTCGGTAAAGACCTCCCAGAAGCCCCGCCCCCAAGTTCAATTTTGCCTTTAAACAAGGAGGCTAGCATGAACTCATTCAGTCGTAGTGTTGGGGTGCCATCCTATGTCAGCAAACATAAGAGTGAAGAAATAAACAATACAAAAAAGGTCGCCGAACACACACGCGACGGAGACAAGCCGTTGGTGATTAATCAGCATATTTATTGAAAGGACGATGTACGACGGGACGCACCATGCAAGAATGCTCTCCAAGGAAGCCAGATCTGCCATTTTCGAATACGATGACTGCGATGAAGAATGATTGTCAGTTTAGGTATAGTTTCTTCCCCACACCACGACGAATTTCAAGATAGACGCGCAATTGATGCGTTGCAGGATTGTGATGTCCAGCAGAAAAACGTGGAGGTCTATTCGCGAGCCAGTTGCGTAGACGCCGCTTTCAAAAAGCGGTCATCAGCAGCTTTAATGGCCACGTAACCTCCTTCTATGCCCCGACCTTCACCATCTATCAACACGAATTATGGATCTCGCGAATGTTCGAAGTTCATCAGAACGTCAACTTCACGCTGTCCCAAGGTTTGAGAGACGGTGGTTTGGTAATGGTAGCAATGTGGCAGGTAAGTTTTGGAGCCGAATGTGCGAAGATGCAGCAATTTTGGTGGAAAAAATAGAAGAAAAAATAGTTTTAGCGATAGACTCACATTGATGCTTGTCGTACCAGCGATTGCGTCCGTTTCCTGTCCAACACGCCCAACTCAGGTCCTCTCTTGTGACGGGCTTCGTGTCGTCCAAACAGACGACGAGAATGGCGGAATCAATACGCTTCATAGCCTCGACATTTGCCGGAGACGCAGCAAGAAGAGCTCCGCGAGCCTGGGCGAAATCACGAGGAAAGAATTAGATTCCAAAGCCAAATCGAATCATCTTGAAGTCGACTTACGTCCGTCCATGTATCCCTGTTCTCGCTCGTAAGCACGCCTAGAGAAGTAGCCGCCTCAGATCCGGCGAGATCTATTACTTTTTGAATTTGACTTCAAGAAAAGAAGATCTCAACACTGGAAGACTCTCCCGAACTTCTCGAAAGAACAACACACCTTTCAAGTTCTGTCCCACTTAGCTCCTTCCCTTCCGCGTCCACGAGGTTGACCTCAAAGAATTTATTTTTGCGAACGAAGACGACGTGATTATTTGTTTTAGGGTCGAACTTTTCTGCCGTGTCTGACGGTTTGGTCGGGTACCGTGTCGAATTGAATCTGATGTTCCTTGAGTATCGGACGACTTTCAGAGGAATGAAATGTATTGCTTACAGCCATTTGTAGGATGACATTGCGAGAGGCGCATGTTTGACTTTTTCAGGTTCTAAGTTTCCTCTGGAATACACCAGTCACCGATAATTCTCAAGTCAAAGCACGCAATACTTACGATTCGACCATTTCCCGGAATCGCATCATCGCCTTGAGCAGCGCAGCTGCTCTCCCCGCCTGGGTTTTCCCCAATACACCTTTCCCATAGTCTAGCTCAAGGTGAACGTAGAAGTAGCTCACGAAGACCACCACGGGGTCACGGTAGCCCATGTATGCCACATCATTCCACCAGTCCGCAAGCCAACTATCTCGCACGGCGCCCTCCATCTCGACTCCTCCGACACCATCACGAACAATTTCGTCCCGGCGCGCCTCCAGTCGGCGCTGGAGCTCCTTCCCAAGCTCAGACTTGGCGAACGCGTCCGCGGCAGCTTTCGTGCGTTCGAACTCCTGCGGCGTCAAGTGCGGCTGCACGGTCTCGACGTATTTCGCCAGAGTCGAGGACAGCGCTGGCACGGGTAGGCGAGGGAGAGATGCTTCGAAACGGAGCATTGGGGGCGCTGCCGGGTCGACGGCGTACCCTGCGGGTACCTCGTCTTGCTGCTGCCTACGCGCAGGCGTCGAGGAGAGTTGGCGGCGAGCGGCCATGGACAAAGGAGGGTGAGAAGTGGCTTTCGAGTTCTGTCGATTGCGTTGACGATTATAAAGGAAATCAGCGCCGTTGCCTCGATTCCAGGCGCCGCCGCGCTGAACAAAACATACGCACACTCACCTTCAACGACGTTCGAGCAACTGCTGCAGCAACTCTGTGACCTCCTTGTGTCGAAAGACGTCGAATCATCAGCACCGACTGCCTTGAAAGAGGTGGAAAAGGTGGTACAGAATTTTGGGAGGGGATTATACGAGAGCCTCTACGCGGAATCACGGGCTTCGTGTGCGGCGTGAAGGGACACCGTTAACACCTGCTTTCTTCACACCGCAGCGACTTTTATAGCGCTCGGAACACCACGAAGAACAGGTACACGACCCTCCCGTCGTCGTTGTTAGATCGGGTTCGCCACTGTCGCGGTGCTCGACGTTGAATGGCTTTCGTCCTCGTCGTCGACAATCGCCGTGTCCAACCGCGTCGCGCGTTAGCAAGGCGCGGGAAAGGCCGGTTCCGGTCACTCGAGAGCCGGTCGAAGGCTCCGCAACGCTCCGAACGTCGACAGAAGGCACCAAAACAAATCTATTCCAGAGAAACACTTAAGAAAACATACTACGATACATTAAAATTCCAGCCCGGACGAGTCTTGAATTAATTAACAGTTTTGTTGAATTTATAGGGAGTCAGACGTGTCTGCAAAGTGAACCCGAGATCCTCGATGCGAGCCCGAACCAAGGCCGGAAGGACTCAAACTCGGAGGAAGCGGAGGTAAAGACTTGGATGTCATATCGTGAACGGACGTTTGCGACGAGAAGGAGGCATTCTATTGACAGAGGCAGGGCGTTAGCTTGGAAACCTATTGCAATAACGGAACTTCACGAGCATAGATTCGTTACTTACTTCGTGACCAAATGACCTCGATCCCGAATCACCATCATCTTCAAACATCCCATCGGAAACAAGAGGATTGGCGAACGAAGATGGAATAACTGGAGCGAATCGACTTGTCGAGAACGAGCTATCTGTGCTAATGCTCGAATCATTTGACTGATGAGTGCTAATAAGCGATAGAACTTGATGATCGAAAGGTAAATTTTTAACGCACTCGTCTCCGTCTTTCCCGACTAAACCTGGTGCCCACTGGCATGTCCGTGAGCGGAACGTCTCGTCCCGCGCTTCCCTTGGCATCCTCCGAAGGCACAAGAGGGGTGTTCATGAGGACCATGAATGCATCCGCAATTTGAGAAAGGCTAAGCATCGGCATAGCTTTAGAATGTTTAGCGAATTCGCTTGCTGGTGATAGTTTGAGGAATACGACGGTGAGTGGAGGCTGACAGGTCCTAACACAGGCAAGTGGAGTAATGGCTGGAAACCCAGTCAAGTTCGGGAGCACTTGAAGTCGGTTTGCAATAAAGAGCAATTCGTTTGGACTGAGAGCAAACTGAAGGAGAGCTAGAGGAGGCAAAGTCGGAAGAGAAGTGCCAGCGGCCCTTGCTATATGCTTTCCATAATATGAAATGCACCTGGCGGCCTCGCGTTGTGGAAGGTGCGAGAGCTGCGGTCGGCTCCAGTGTTGAGGTCATTCATCTTCTTGACTGTCTTACCCTTGCCCCGCACCAAGACGACGCGTTTCCTTCTCCGAGTCCTCGAAGGTCGTTGGGAAAGATTCTCCGCATCTTCTTCTTGCAAGTTCAGTGCTGTAGTCTTGAGATAAGGGAGGGTAAGAAAGCCGGTCAACGTTCTGTCGCCCGCTTTGCGGCAGTCGTGGGATTCTGATATTTTTGTGCCCAACAACTTCGATGCTCCTTTTCGAAAGTCCAACAACTTTCAACAAAACGTCAATGTCCAAAGCGATTTTACGAGGCTTGTACCACATATTAGGATCTTGCTAACTTGCAGACACTCGCGTATGGCATATCGTTAATAACTCGAACGGCAGACGATCTCGCCTGGTCTCGGAAATTATTCATTCGGAGGGGTGCTCCTCGAACCTACGGCTATGATGCACTTTCTGAGCGTGTCGTGCTCAGGATTTTCGTCAGCGAGTTGCGAATTGGTTGGTGAATGACGAAGGTCGGGACGATGCTTCTCCGGTCAATGTGGTTGTGCCATTGTCTGTGATCCATGCTGAGGTGTGTAACAGTCGTTCCACTCGTTCATGCTTTCCTTGACTCCACATACACAGTACACATAGTTTGAAGATACAGTCACCACTTTTCCACGACCGTATGACTTCTGCGACGATGCTGGGTGGATTCAATAAAGACCATTTGACCGGAATGCCCCATCATCCACTCTGGCTCCTCATGATCAGGCGTTGGTGGAGATCTCCTGCTACAACTTACAGTTCGAAATGTGCGATTCTTTCGTGGCTTCTTCCGAATCTCTCTGTCCTGGAGTGAGATCTCGGTATCTTTCGCGCCAACCTCCGGACCCGACGTTTTCTCAAGAGCGGCGCTCATCTTAGGTGCAATATTCATTTGTTTCTTTTTCGTTGTTTCATCTTACAAGTCTTGTCCCATGTAGTCGACGATTTACTGTCTGATAGGCGCTGGATGCATCGATAGGTTCGCGCCGTTCCATTTGGGATCGAAACAGGCAGAACTTGCTTTACAGGTTCAACCTACGATTTTCCTATCAGTTGCCCGAGTTCATAAGGCCACCAACGACGATTCTCCACCCCGCATGGGCTTCTCTTCCCATCGACCCAAATTGTAGAAGAATCTGCACGTCGGTTCGGCGAATCGCAGTTCCCAAGAAGATGCTCTCGATGGCAATTTGGCGGCCAACGCACTGTCTCCATAGGCACTTCAAATGTACTCACGTGTCATTTTCGAAGGTCCAGCGAGACTATGTCGCATTCATGATTGCCAACGTGAGGACGATGCCAAGACTCAGGACTGTTGTATCCTCCTTATGCTCGAAATTTTTACCCCACCCCTCTGCCAAGAACTGGCACTTGATCATCGGTCGATGGATTTGTAAGGTCTTCGTATTACACTCAAAGGACTTTACAATCATCGTTCGTGATAAGTTCAAGATGAGGGTACGAAACTGAGATCTGGCCTCCTCGCGTTTCAGACGCGCAAGTACGGGAAAGGCGAACACATCGATATCGCGGAAGCGTACTCAAGGACACAGGACGGCTAAGATCGGTCAGGGTGGCTCTACATACCCTTACCCCGCCGCCTCCCGCAAAAGAACGAGCGACAACGACGCGGAGGTTCTTATAGCGATTCCAGGGATAACTGCATGACCCTGTTCTCTCCCCCGGCTTTTTACAGGAACGAAGGTTCTCATCAACTTCGAACGCATTTGTCTCTCTTTAGACCGCCAGGCCGCTCACCGCACGAGTCAAAGGCACGATATAATGAACGCACGTCGAGCAGGATGTTGGACGCTGTGCGGTCGGTGCCTCCGGATCGACAGCGCTGTGCACCTTGGAGGACAAAGATCTCGTCCGACGCCTATGGTACTCTTGAGACGCTCTTCGGACATGTCTGCCAAGCCAGGAGGCACGCCTTTTGTCTGGTGTTGTTGAACTCAGGCACCTCATTGGACGGTGAGTCAGTTATCTCAGTGTCTCGGAAGGAATGCATGACATGACATTAGTCCTGATTCGCCGCACTTATCGACTTCACTCAACATGCAGTCCTTCTGGACAGGTCTCCGCCCGTCACTTTCCTCGAAGTTTGGATTTCCACTCTCTGCGGGATATGCGACATCTGATGTTCGACCTGTACCCCACGCAGGCGCACTATCCAATCCACACTGGTCTCGCTCAAGCGACCCCTTTCATGTGTCACGTTAACCTGGGCACGCGCCGCTCGTTCTCTCCAAGAGTTTATGAAACCCTATGCTTTGTCCATTTCGACGTGCGCGGCGAGACCTCAATCGAATCGCATTTCATTGTCTCTCGCAGCTCAGTTTCCCCCCTTTTCGAAGGCGGTACGTAAGGCTAATCTAAGATTGGGTTCTCGACTGAATTAGCCACGCGTACGGAATTAGCCAGGCGTTCGTGCGGGCTGCGTATATATTCCGCTCCTCAGCTTGAGTCTTGAGATCACTTCAAGCTCCCCGCTCGCCCCCTTGCTCGCGGTATAAAATCTCAGGTTCAGGCGCATCGTCCGCTCGCTCTCCACCAACGCCCGCGTACTTTACACATCCAGCAAGCACACGAATTCATCGCTTCGCATGGCAAACTCGTCTATTACCCCCACGGAAGACACCTTCATTGACTCGAAGGGCATCTACTCGTCCGCTGCCCCTCTCGAACCGACCAATTTCTTCGAGCTCGACCAGCGTCAACAGAATGTGTCACAGTCTGGCGCACCCAGTGTTTCTTTCGCCGAGGTGGTGCCCCCATCACCTCACACTCGTCCGACGACCTCATTCGGTCCTGCCAAGTGCACGTCTGTCAGCCCGCCGGCCGCATTGACCACACAAATTTGCGGCGACCGCTACGTCGTCCCCGATCCTTCGACATCATCTTCCAACTCGCGCCGCTCATCTGCGCCCGCTCGTCTTGAAGGCGCCCACTCTTCCCGCTACCACAGCAATGAAACAGATGGAAATGTTGAGGAGGAGGAGGAAGATGATTGCGACTATGATTCGGACGCGACTATCGACATTGACGACCCTTCCATGCCACTGGCCGATACGGGCCATCCATTACGACGCATGTCGGAGAGCTATGCTCTCGTCTTAATGCGACAGATGCGGCAGGGCAAATTCGCGGACCAGGTGGAAGAGCTTACGCCTGAGAGAAGTCTGAGGGGACATCGGTGGTCGATATGCGTCCCTCGTTCGCACATTAGTGCACTTGATGTCGAAGACCCAGAAGAGGAAGACGAGGAGGATTTCGGCGATGATGAGAGTGATGGAAGCGGTGAGCTCGAGGGAGAGGAAGAGGATTGGGACGGGTTCGACTCTGGCTCTCAGAGCTCCTTCTTATCGTTCGGTGACGAAGGTGATAGTGTACAAAATCTTCGAGAGCGGTTGGTGAGTCCAGCTTTTAGCTTCATTTTAAGCATATACTCAACAATGCATGCCAGGATGAGCTAAACTCGCCATTGATATCCGTTTCAAAGCGTTTGTCGGTTATTCAATCGGCAATCGAAGCCATGGCCGGAGTAGAGCATGAGGACATCACCACACCCTTCCCTTCTCGTGCGTCATTTGCATGCTTCGACGACGCCAAAAGCTTATCAGAACCGTCAGTCGAGGGGGATTCATGCGCGACGCAGGAGGCGCCCTTCTAAACCTTACCCACCCACCCAATACACCACAATGATCCACTTTACATCACATCACTGTCCAAAGCACCTGCAACAGGAATTCAATGAAACATTTCCATACCCCCATTTCAAATCTCGCAAACACTTCTTTACGTTGTACATATAGCATCAGGTCCGAAGACAAATTTATTCGACGTCACTACGAAACATTGGCAAGCCAGAAGCAACGGTTGAGTGGTCCTCCAATCTCTGGAGCTCCCTGGAAATTTCTCCAGTCGAAATCATCTAATGGGTTGTTCCTATCTAACTTACATGTATCTCTAAACTACTTCAAGAATGCTACGAATCGCAACCTGGTGTACATCAATGCCCAATTTCCCTCCGAATCTTTCATGTCTACTTCACACATGTCCTGCACTTCTTTCATGATAGACTCAGCTTCTTCGTCACTCATGTTCGCGTAGAATACATTTCGACAGAAGGTCTGCTGCCATCCAATAATGTCCGTCGTCAAAGGAGTGAACCTTGGGTTCAGGGTAATTTCCTTGACTTCGAATCCGGAGCTTTCCAAGAGCTTGCCGACACAAAAATCAATTCGGGGGTGACTATACGCGCAGAGATATTTACGCACCTTGCGATATTCCTGTACGGATGGGAAATACCACGGCGACAAAGCGATGGGATCGTATCCTCTCTTGCGTACGACGGCATGAATAGCCATGATCAGTCCTATTGGATGATTTAGTGTTTTCAAACCGTACAACGGATTGCAATATTAATGCATACCAATGCAGTTCGTAAAGCCACCCATCTCGGCGACGAATCTTCCTCCTTTCTTCAAGGCCTTCGCGGCACTTTCGATTGCACCACGAGGAGATTGCTTGCACCAATGCAAGGCCGCGTTGCTGAACACGGCGTCGAACTTGTAGTCGAATGAACTCTGAATGTTGTTGCCAAACGTGCCTTCGGTGAACGGAAGACTGAGGGATTGAATATCTGCAACGCTGCAATTTACGACGCCATTCTGACGAGCCTTCTCGACCTGGAATGCAATCGTAAGTATCAAGCCAAGGCCAAAAATCTACGCCGAAGGAAGCTTAGATGAATATATGATAGCGTACCATGTTTTGACTCGAGTCCACACCGATAACTAAGCCGGATTCACCGACGATGGATTGCAACTGTACGGTCAGCTCTCCACTGCCGCATCCAAAGTCTATGATCTTCTCGCCCGGCTGAGGATTCAGCATGGATAGCACCGGTGTAGTAAACTCCTTCGAATACACAAAAGACGCGTGCTTATTGTATTTCTCGGGAGACCAGTCTTCGCCTTTATTGTTGTCGGTGGGGCTCATCTTGAGAAGAGGTGCAAAGTAGCAGGGGGGAGACTAGTATGTGCGTGGTTGGAACTGAGAGAATAGCAATCATCGCTCGATTTCAGTCTCATTTATACCTTTCGAAGTGATTATGCGTGACTCACCAAGTTGCCAAAAACCCGATGCAATCCGATCAAAACGATGTCCTCGCAGTTCGATGCAGATAACTGTACGAAATCCGCCGTTGACGAGGAATCAATATTCGAAGAGCTGGAGTCACTACAAGCTGATCCTGTAAAGTAGTGAGTATGTTATCACATTTAAAGCTATAGCTTTTATATAGTCCGCAAACGATGCTAAAAGAGTATCGAAGAGCGGATGAAAGTCGAATTGAACTGACGTCGGTTGTGTGTAGTTGACAAGAACAGGTTGGATAGAAAACCGAATAACACCGACAGGAATTGCCGAGCACTGCCACGGGATCGGGAAAGACGGAGGTCTCTTCATCAACAAGTTTATTAGTATTTTCAATCCAAAACATGAAAACATATCGACATGAGTATGCATGAATAATTGCAGATGCAAGAAGACGCAAAGTGTAGGACCAGGTAGCCAAGCTAAAAGCAAGTAAGAATACGATGCTGGGAAACTATTCGTCTGGAAGTTCGATGGATTGTTTCCGCCGTCGTCGGAAAGCTCCTATGACTGATTGAACAGCTCTAATTGGCGATGTAGCTATGGCTGAGACGATGAAGAGAGCCTCTTGACCAATGGACCCAATATCCCTGATATTTCTTGACCATAGGCCCTCGTTGCGTTTTCGAAGCCTCCATCTCAACGAATAGCCTCTGCGAGCAGAAACCAATTTTTCGAACTGAGATAGAGCCTGAGGAGCAGATGGACGTGCTTTAGGATCTTGTTGAATCAAAGCCTCGATCAAAGGACGAAGGAATTCCATGTTTGCGTATGGCTTCAAAACAAAATAAGCACGTGCACGTTATTGAACGGTGATTACGAACCTCTAACAAATTCTCCCTATATACGTGACCGAGGTAGTATAGGTCCACTGGGAGAGGGTCGTACACCTCTCCCCGTTCGATCTCCGGAGGAAGTTTTGCCGCACCCTGCTTGATGTCCATCCGACGATCGATTTCGCTTCTGATCAACTTTGACATCCCGAAATCGATATAATAGTACTTGACCGATTTCGCTTTGGTGCGAGAAATGTATTTTGCACGGGAAAACCCGTCAATATTCACCCTCTTACGAACGGGATGGAAACCTTTGGGAAACATAGTGGACCCGTCCATCATAATGTTGTTTGCAGTGCAGTCTCTAAATAGATTCTTTCAACGCGAGATTTGATGGTATTAAACAAGAATAGCTTACAGATGAGCAACTCCAGAGTTGTGCATGAAATTTATTCCCTGCGCAAATATTGTTACTTCCCCGATCACAGGCAGGATCCCTACTAACCTTCAATGTCTGCTTCAAAAATTCAACAGCTTCTTTGACCGTACAGAAAGGCGGTTCGTAGAATTCCCGTAAAAGCGGCGTGACGACGAAAGTCATGTTTGTTTCATTGTCTGGGAAGGCATCGAGAAGGGGGACACAATGGTTCGAAGGATCGTCCTTTAATGATGTGGAGTTGAGGAAACGAAGAGCGGCGGTCTCTGAAGTAAGAGGGCTGGTTCTTTTGATCATGACCCTTGTCCCATCGGAGATCCTCGTGGCATCCACTGCAGTAACAGTCTGGTAATCCGTAAGTTGAACATATCAACTGAGTATAAACTATACGCACGCTTGTCCGCACACTGTCTTCGCAGTACTCTGGAAAGAGGTCAGTGCCTTCCCATGAAGGTGTCCATCCAGGCATTAGCCTTGGACGTAGGCGATATCCGTGCTGCAGAAGTAACTCGGCTTTGTCTCTCCATTGAATCTCTCCCAAGTCGAGCTCGTAAAGACCTTGCCGTGTTCGTTCTCTGATTATTTCGATCTCTTCTGCGTCTGCTCTCATGTACTTGCGCACGCGAGCCATCTGTAGAGCTTCGGGATGGATTCTTCCTGAAGAGCTTGTCAGTAAGTGATGGATTTTCGACCGTCGCACGCACGCACGGAGGTCCAGAGGGAAGACAAGTGAACGAGGCAACAGGGCAGGGCACCGATATATTATAGAGTAGGCAGCATAAGCGTTTTATAAAGATGCACGCACGGAAGGAGTCTTGTGCTGGATGATGTGGCCAGGAAGAACAAGAGCAGGTTGTGGTTGGTGGACCCTGGAGACGCGAACACGCGAACAACAACAAGTTAGAGTCCACAATTGTCCACAAACGTTTACTCGTCAACACGAACTACAACGACGCGCGAATTTGATTTCGATTTCTTCATCCTCTCGCACACGAAAGACCTCATGCCTACTTTGGGTTTGTTCTTTTCTGCACGCACCTGGCATGGGCCTTCATGTCGCTTCCGAGCCAGAGTTTCTTCAACTTGTTGCGATGGACCGGGACGTTATAAAAGGCTGCCGCTGGCATCTTCGCCCTTTCTAATCTCTCTCACTCGACCAACGCGTTGTCCAAGCCCCTCATTGAAATTATGAGGACTGAAGATCTACCAACATACAGAAAGCAGGCGACCGAAGCAAAGACATTCATAGATCGTCTCGAAGAAGATGGTCAACTCAACCCTCCATCGGACCAAGATCTGATATTTTCAGCGAAATCAACTACATTCATGATAACATCGTGGGCTCGTGTTTAGTTTCTTGGATATATATTCTGACTCTGTTCCTCAGGTTTCAAGCACTCATTGAGGATATTGAGCGAAAACGAGAAAGAGCCAAAGGGAAATGGTTTGGAGGATTTCGTTCTCGTGGTTGGATAAGGGAAAAGATGCAGTCTGCCGAAGAAAGTAGCTGCGAACTTTCGAAGGCAATCATAGCACTGAATGTACGTATACTTTGCTGCTGAAAACGCTAGGCTATATGACGCTCCCTCACAGACAAAGTCGCTTCATTATACGACCGAATTCCGTGTCATCCGAAATCTCGTTGAAGGCGTCCTTCCGGATCCCTGTGAGAGAGAAGGAGGCAAGGGTGGAAGGTTGAAGAAATCTCGTCAAGGTGTGTATACGCGCTTCGGTTGCCATGTTTCTTGAGTGATTTACGTGATTTAGGTAGACAGGCACATCACCCTTTCTGTTATATTATAATAAACGACTTTTAGATTTCGACTTGAATATGGGGCGCTTCAAAATCACGGGAAGCTTCATAAAGCAGGCAAGCAATAAGCTACTGAAGCTTAAGAGCTTGATCACGGTTTGTCATGTTTTTGCTCCCCAATTCAGTCAGCTAACGACATCCGAAGGGGGAAGTTGCAGAAAAGGTCCCTTCATTGAATGAAGCTCTGAAGGATGCAAAACGCTTAATCGAAACTACTGCGACGGATATGTATAAATACCCTTTTGATGCTTTCCACCATAGATTGGCGATTAAAATTGTTGCAAGGTGTGTAAGAGGGCTACGAATTAGCAATTTAACATACTGGGTGTTGACTATCCATCGAAAGCGAATTAGATGTGCTGATAGATCAAGCTCAATCGTTCGCTGTCGGAGCCTCTAAACAAGATGTGAACCGAGTCGCGCTTCAATGTCGAAAAAGGCTGGCTGCTGGCCCGGAGGTTTGCTTCAGGTTCTTTGAACTATTGTGACGTCAAATTGAATTCAAGACAAAGTTCTACTCTAAACTTCGGTCCGACGTAGGTCCAAGCTCCCATCTACATGGGGAAACCGGTCAGCTACATTCTCGACTGTAATGTATTCGGTTTTTACCCTGAACGCAGGAACTCCTGAAAGCTTGCAGGCTGAAAGTCAGAAACCTGATGCACTAGGTACGCCGTTTCTTACGCCGTACAGAAACTTCCTAACTTTCCGAACCTCGAAGATAAAGAATTTGGTCGTGATCTGTATATTGGTCTGGTGCCCAAGAGTCCATCCGCTGGAACTCATTCCTCGTACAAATCAGAATCCATAGCCGTTCAGGGGCCTGCAGAAATAAGAAGAATTTCTGACCTTTCGGACGTCAATGTTATTGAAAACGGGATATTCATAAATTGTAAGGAGCTTTTGTTGATTATCCTGCCAATATTAATCCGTTTGTTCCAGTCTCAAAACGTCATGCTCGAATACCGATCTTAAAAGGTCTAAAAGAGTACGACGAAAAGCATCGCGAGGAGGGAGGATACGGGGATGTATATCGTATCGAAAACCCGCCTGGGATAGAGAAAGCGGTTTGTCGATTCTTGCTATCTCGCCGGATCTTTTGTGACATCGCGTCACACTATATCTAGGTAGCGGTCAAGGTCATGAGACATCCAGATCTTGCGCGAAGATATAGGGTGCGCATCTACGCGTTACGAATCTAACCTTCGCTTACCAATCAGTTCAGGCAGTTTATCGCGAAATTTACGCTTGGAGTCTCTTGGTTGAGGAGAGAGAATCACCTTGCGATGGACATCCTTCCCATAATTTTTTGCCGCTCTACGGAATCTGCCTGGGTCTCGTCATCAATGATCCTTGCCCCGCACTTGTCAGTCCGTGGTGCAAGGATGGAAATCTATTTCAGTATGCCAAGGGATCCCTCCCATCGAAGAAGTTCAACCTGGTAAGAACTTTCTTAAGAATAACCAGGCGGATGGCTGACCAGGTTTTTAGCTGGCTCAAGCAGCGCAAGGCATTAAATTCTGTACGTAAGAGGTTGGCTAGACGTGATCAACTTTCTGACTGTATTCTTAGTGCACAGTCGTTCGCCTCCAATCATTCATGGAGATGTAAAAGCGGTATGCGTCTTCTGTTATATAGCTCTATAGATTGAATGCTGAGCCTCATTGTAGACGAACATACTGATCTGGGAGGGGAGGGCAGTTTTGGCAGACTTTGGGATTGCAAAGTGCCTTGATGGTGTGAAGGGTTTATCGCCGACTGGAAGGATGTGGTATACAGCCTCCTATCGTGCCCCAGAACTTCGATTAGAGTATGAGGAATACCCCACAACCGAATCGGATGTTTACGCCTTCGGGGCCACCGTTCTTGAGGTGGGATTTATGCATTTTATTCCATATTCAGTCAGCTGAAATCTATCTAGACCCTTGCAGAATCCCCTCCTTTCAACTCCTATACCGAAGCTCAAATCAACTCGTTTCTGGAAATGGATAAGACACCGGCTGACGTAGAATTTCGTCCGAAAGTTGGCCCAGCTATGGAGGATTGTCATTGGGAATTTATGCAGGAATGCTTGAATTTTCATCAATGCGATAGACCAAGTATTTCCGACATTCTCAATCGCCTCAAAGAGTTTCAAGACAGATCCTCTTCCCACATACCATCATAGCGTAGCACATGACGATAATTCTACATCATCAATTATTCGGACTCAACAACTTGAAGGCGTTCTAGCTTTCTAGCATTTGAGTGACTTTAGCAGCATTGTACATACATGCATTATATATATATCTTATTTAGTGAGCTTACTTATTGAAACCTTTTCCTCTGTTGCGTCCCGTTGGAATTGCTACCTGCATCTCTTCTTGAATTTGCAGGCTGTTACTTGCAGCAGTTTGATCGCGCGCCGTTGCGAACCCACCGCCACCACGTGGCCAAGGAAGCTTGCGATTGGGTCGCGTAACCAAATGTGCTCTTCGGAATCCTTGTCTAGGACTCCTAGGTCCTCCAGCAGCTACGATGTCCTTGCCTCCTGGGACAGCCCCAATCAAAGCTGAGTAAGTCACATGCGGCTCAGATTTAATGTTCAGCGCTAAATTCCCCTCAGATTCATTATATCAACGAGAAATGTCGAGATAATCGATGACGATGGAGCAGAGAACGCAACCAGTCATGTCTCCAGCGGACCACGAAGCCTTCTACCGGACGAAGAAAATGGATCGTCGAGCAACTCGAGAAACAGGCATGGCAAAGTTAGCAGAGAGGAGAAGAAAAAGCGAACCGGTGCCAATAAAGGGCGCCGATTTGCTAAAGTTCGGGACGAGCTCGAGTTGTGTTGGAAGGTTGCGTCTGGCCAGATTTGCGAAAGAGGGGACGAGTTGAGTAGACGAAACATCCTTCATCTCAAATCCTACTAAGCTCAGTGATATCAGGTGTCGAAATACTCACGATATCACCATGTACCTAAGTCAAAAACTAGCCGATATAATTGTGCGGTCCCCGTCAATATCTCAAAATCCAACGGGCGACGAAAAGATTGACGAAGATTCTTGCAAAAATTCCGGAGCCTTCCCGGAATCCATCAATACCGAATCAAGATGCCCCATATACGAGGAAAAGGGGGAATGCAAACATGGATTCAAGTGCCGTTTCTTGGGTGGCCATGTCAAGCGCTTAGACGATGGGTCTTTGGATTTGCTTCGCGACGACACAAAAGTAGCGCAAAGAAAGCTTGACACAACGGAAATCAACTTCATGGCGCCGGACACTCTCAAACTGTTGCGAACGAGGAAGGTGTGGGATGCACGAAACTCTACCCGTCAGAGCTTCTGACTGAATGGGCACAGTATCCGAGGCCTATCACGGAACAGTACACGAAAGAGCTTCGAGAATTGGAGGAAAACTCGAGTAAGAAAAACTCAGAGGTTATTGTTGCTGAGGGAAGCGTGTCCGAAGAACCTGTCGAGGTCAAAGACATAGACACTCAAGCGGATTCGCCAGATGTTCCAATGCGCTTTAGCGAGAAGAGAAGGTTGCATTGGAAAGGTCTGACGTGTATGTGATGTTCTCTTCCTCAATCAAATGCTCTGATGTTAAAGGATGCGAAAGACTTAGCGCCTCTAACCACAGTCGGGAATCTGGTACGTGCAATGTCATGTAAAATTCGAAAACGACTCAACGATCTGGTAGCCATTCCGACAACTTTGTGTTACCTTGGGGGCCGATATTACATGCGGAGAGAGTAATACACCGTCATTTAATTATAAGTTAGACGTGAACTCATTCCTTGATCAGTGGGGCTCGCACTTCCGTTCCTTCAAGGGAGTAAGGAAGAATGGTCGCTGGTTCGGAGGCATCCTTCCGAACGTGTTTTTGGCATACAACTTGCTGGAAACAAACCGGGAACAATGACTGCTGCCGCCGAAACTATGGCCCGGGAATTCGGTCCAAATGGAATTGATTTCGTAGACATCAATTGTGGATGTCCCATAGACCTGGTCTTCAAAAGTGGTAGCGGCTCCGCATGTGCGTGTTAATTTGCACATTACGCACGATTATCGTTAACATCATGGTACCGTAGTGCTTGATACACCAGGAAAACTCGGGAAGATGATCGTGGGCATGAACAGAGCTCTCGGTGAAATACCTGTGACCGTCAAACTGAGAACTGGAGTAAAGGATAATAGAAATACGGCACATAAGCTCATGCCGCGCCTAAGTCCTGAATGGGGCGTTGGTGCAGTCACAGTGCGTATACCTGATATGTGCGTTTCCGTTTTCTCAATTGTTGTCTTACTAGCTGCATGGGCGGACCCGTCAACAACGTTACACAAAACTCGCGGATTGGGATTATATCAAGCAATGCGTGGATGCCGTTCGCGCTCGCGAAGCTGACGAGGGCCGTAAGTGATTTTGTTTGCGCTTTGTACGGGGGATAATGACGTAGACTGATAAATTTGCGGTCTCTCTTAGTTGCGCCAATTCCAATATTCGGCGGCGGAGATTGCTATTCTTCGGAAAGCTACTGGTCATGCATGGAGCAAAGCAGCGTCGATGGCATCATGATCGGCCGCGGCGCACTCATCAAGCCATGGATATTCACCGAAATCAAAGAGCGTCGGGAATGGGATATCAGCGCGAGGGAACGCCTCGACCTGATTCAAAAGGTGAGTTTGCGCTTATGTAAATGTTCTGAATCAGTGCTGAAGACTGGACATGGATAACGCGAAAAGTATGCCGAATTTGGTCTCAAGTAAGTGTTGAGCATCGACCTGAGGTTATTGTGGAATAAATCGGTTCATTTTAGTCATTTTGGATCTGATACGGCTGGCGTAAACACGACGAGGCGTTATCTCTGCGAGGCGCTTTCTTTCCAACATCGATACATCCCCATAGGGCTTCTTGAGGTTCTTCCAGGTCGCCTGAACGATCGACCGCCTGCTTTCCGTGGGCGAGATGAACTAGGTACGGTTCAGCAGTACAATGTTCGACGACTGTCAATCTGACTTGGTCGACAGAAACACTTCTGTGCAGTTCTAACAGCCAGGACTGGGTCAAAATATCCGAAATGTTCCTTGGACCGGTCCCAGATGGTTGGACTTTCACCCCGAAACACAAAAGTAATGCGTATGGTGGCGAGGAAGGGCAAGGATAAATATTCATCGAGAGCACGAGGGATCATGATACACGTCGATCGCATTCTGCAAGCTTGGACTCTATATATTATTATTTCATCATCGAAGATGTAGATCATAAAAAGTAAACAAATTTGTATTTTACTTGGTGCAGTAAGTGGTTAGTATCTGAAGCATTACTGTGTGTGATGTGATGTTGACTTCGAAAGCAGAGGTATAACCTTCTTTACAGTTCTACAATGAAGACGCCGCCTTCAAGAAGCGTTCGACGACGGATTTCCCTCGTCTCAGATTATTCAGCGAAACACGTTCGTTCGGCAGATGCGCTCGATCCTAAGATGCCATTTCAGCAGACGTATGAGGTAAGAAAGTTGAAAATACATACGAGACTCTGCCCAAGGGGAAGATGAAGAGCCCCGCATCCAAACTCTTTTTCGAGGAAAGGCACAGATGGAATCGACTGTAAAGAACAATGCATTAGGCACAAACAACAATGATTTTTTAAATGATACCTACCCCTCCTTCCCTAATCCGTAGAGGTGCAATACCCCATTCTTCCTGTATCGAGTTCTCAAGAGCTTTGAACCATCGGCCGTGTATATCTCCGAGCCACCAGTCAGAGGCATTGTCAATGTTTACCTGCAAGCGTTGTGAGCGCTCAAAAGTACGAAGAGAACCGACTCGGACACTTACTTTGAGTATGTTAGGGGATTGGATCTCCGCGAATGAACTATGCAGATGCTCGACCAGGGCCTTGGAAATAGTATCCAAGTCTTGATCAGGAACTATTCTCAACGATACTTTGGCCTTGACGGTGCCCGGTATTACAGTTGAATCTATCACGTTTGAAGGTCAATAATGAGGTCAAATCCTTAGTTCGTGCATCACTCACTTCCAGGACCTGATACTGTGACGTTGTGGATCGTAAGGCTCGGCTCGCGCCATCGAGATGATAGTGATAATGGTGGGTTTCCTGTCACCTCTGACAGTAGCTTATAGAGTTGCTTTTCTTCTTCGTCCTGAGGTAGAACAGCATCATCTGATTTCTTATGAGACTAAGTTTCGGACACAAGACGAGGAAGAACTCACAGAAACCTGGGATAAGGACCTTTTTTCCCGCGGACAAAGTTGCCAGTAACTTGACCCTTGGAGATGGTTAATGTCGTATTTTGAGAAATTTCTTTGCAGCTCACATGTCAAGCATAGGTTCAACTACTCCACCGCCATCGACACCGGAATGTAAATCAGGGCGATCGCTTGAGATCTTATACGTCGAAAAGGAATGGGATCGTTAAAGTGACGAGAATGAAATTTAATACTTACTATGACACTGCAATGAATGACCCCTCGCAGTCCATATGTGATACAAGGTCTGTCCTCTGAGATCCAAGTCGAATTGCTGACCAAAATTGCATCAACATGGCCAATGAGGTCCTAGAAATTTCTTCAGCCCAATGAAATTAAATAGGACTCGGAATCTTCGTACCTTATTTCTTTTCACACATTCGCTGAATCCTATGCTTCCCGCCTCTTCTTCTCCCTCAAGTAGCATGACAAGGTCACAGTCAAGTGCTCGCTGACGAAGGAGTTCAGACGTCGCACAAGCGACCGCCAGAATAGGACCTTTGTTGTCGGTTGCCCCACGTCCGTAGTAATACCCATTCCTGCCTGTGAGAGTGAAGGGATCGGACATCCACCCAGCGGGAGGTGCTGCAATGACATCATAATGTCTGGAAGTGAAGATTAGTTTCAATTTCTGTCGAACTCATTGACGACGCTTACCCATAGAATAATATTCTTGTGCGATTTTGCTTGCTTTGCGAACCGCGGAACGTCGCAAGAACCAGCGGGTTGACAGCCTCGGACGTCGAAACCTACAGATTAGATTGGAACAATTAGTATGTTGTGAAGACATTCGATGATCCCACGAACCAGTGATGCCTCGGCACCCAGCTGTACGAGGCATTTCTTCAGCCATATTGCGGCCTGTCGGCAGTCTTCACGATGCCTCGAGCTGTTGCTCACACTCGGGAATGAGACGAACTTCGTCAAAGCATGCAACATCGTATCTATCAATCACAGTAAATAGAAGATTCAGTCATAAGTTGAGAGATTGGATAATATGGATAACATACCTCGAAGGCTTTGACTACTATCTTGCTCCTCGGAGTCGCTGAAGACCCTCGAATGTACTTTGGGCCGATCTATGTGCCACATCTGAAGAACTTTGTCAAGCGTCTTCCATACCTCGTGGAATAAGCGCTTACATTCACGCAATTGTCATTGCCACCAGTAAGCAATCGGTAGTGACCACTGCTGTTTTGAGTAACTCTTGAGCACAGAATAATCCCTTCATGTGCATGCCACGATGCTACACAGTCGAACGACGCCGACCATCTCTGAAGTGTGGAATAATTAGAAACATGATGTCTTGGTGAAAGAGACAAGAACGAACCTGAACTTCACCGTTTGCCGAGCAAGTATAGAGGTCGGATCCGAGCAATGAGAGAGATAGAATATCTACTCCCTCTTGCGCAATGATAGTTCGAATGATGGCCTTCATCTCCAGGTCGATCACTTTGACCTGGCCATCTTGACAGCCAGCGTACGCTGTCGTCGTCCCTTGTTGTACTACAAGGGCGAGGATAGCACCTGCACCAACATCAAACGAATGGGCAAGTATGGGTCCGTCTGGCATGAGATTCCACATCTAAGAACACATGCCTCATGAGCAATCGGATTGTTCGGCAATATTGCTTGATCCTTACCTTCACGGTCTCGTCACCACCTCCAGTGAGAAGGACAACATCTTCAGTTTGTTCCTCCCGCCCACTTTCATCAGGTACAGATACCAATGTCATACTATAGATGTATCCAAAGTGAGCAGAATCAAGTACACATTGTGGTTCGATATTTATTTCCTTGGGTGCCTTGGTAGACCTTGTCTTGCTAGGCGGCCTTGAGGCAACAACAGGAGAAACATAACCAGAGAAGAATTTATCTCGCTTTGTAGTCCGAGAACGAGGCGCTCGTTCTCCTCCGTCAATGCTTGGTCTTGGAGTGAGTTGAAGAGCAGAGGCTTCTGGTATCGGCTCGACGGACGAAGCCCTGGATCTTTTATCCGCAGAAATTACTTCGTCGGCGAGATTGTGTCGTGGAGATGAAGCAGGTGCTGGCGACAGCGTGTTGAAGTCAAACCATTGCAAAGCCGTATTTTGACACCCGAGATACAGCGTCTGAAGAGAGTGGGAGAACTTAATACAGAAGATATCTCCGGCGTCCGTACGAAGATATGGGTTGATGATGTATAGAGGTATCAATTTCTCTGTGCACCATATCTGTGAAAAGCAATGAGGCAGAATTCGATTGCCAATAGGGAACGAATCTTACTCGGACAGTGCTGTCACCTGCGATAAATGCCTCTATGAAACAGTATCTACAGAGAGATAGGTCACAATGACTCACCAGCTGAGCTGAAAAGCCACTTCTTCTCTCGAGATACCTCCAAGTCCAGCACACTTCCCGTGTGGCCACGAAGCACTGTCTTCACTGAATAGTTATCTTTGTCCCAGACCTGACAGAATATCAGATGTGATACGCGTGCCCGGAGCTCGTAGAATTACTCACGTATATGTCATAGTTTTGACTCCCACTATAAATATGCCTCTCGTCTGCAGCAACACTGAGGACGGACGAAGCCGTCTTGCAGTCCTCCTGGCGTAACGAATGTGCAAGTCGCGGAGCTGGAGCCGTTGGAGGGGGGTCAAGGCCTATCGAGGCCGATGCTGAAGCATCTTCATTAGATCCTACGAAAGAGCAAGGCATTATCGAGGGAGGTGGGGGCACGAACGATGCGTGCTGTGGTTACTCGCCGAGGCCGCCATCTGCTGGCGCGACACGGTTTTATACGTAAAACCTCGGGGCGTGCTCGGCAGCGCAATTCAGGTTAGATTGCTCGGAAAATACGCGCTGGTATGGTTGTCGTGAATATTTTGAAGAATTTAGTCGTTCGCCATTCGTTGAGGTCGTGGATGAAGGAAGAAGAGGACCGTGACGATGCGCGTCGGCTACTTCTTATAACGATGTCAACTGCTCGCTCCCCACCACCCATCATCTCCCTGAATCCCTGCTTCTTTTACGCTCAAGGGCTCAATCGGCCAGTCCCAAATGCAGGAACGCATTAGATCAAATTGCGCAAAGCCCGCGTCACGTACGATGGCCTCAGAATGGCGTCAGAAGACTCCGAACAAAGTGACTCAATCTATCTTCGATGAACCCACAATTTATAAGTGGTTTGGGTTGGAACATGCATGTTGCGGCGACAAATTTGACCTCTTTTTACTATCATTGCTATGTCGACTTCTGAGTATCTTCTGCGGCGATTTCGCTCAGAAATTGGCTTAGTGCAGTAATCATCCACCATCACTTTGCACTTCAGTCCGTGCGTCCTTTTCGAGACGTCAAAAGTACATGTGGCCAGTAAGATTTTTCGTGCTGATTTTCTTCCAGAATAATTAGAATATGTTTTGGCAGAGAAATGGCCATGGTTGGGCCGTTCCCCTCTGGTTTTGCTGTCCGAGTTCGTCGCGGTCGTTCGTTCGTCCGTACAAGCTGGCGGCTTCGCGATCCGGGACGCGACGTACCGCCACCGTGGTAAATTTATCGTTACGTAATTTGACTGCTGAACGAGAGGTTGATTTGCTTGCTGAGCCTTGCTCGCTGTTCTTTTTCTCTGCGGCTCTTTGAAACGGCCTTCTGCTCTGCTTGGTTTCTCTTTCCACTCGCTTTCTACCAATAAGTGCTATGGTAGCGTTTGGAGCGAAAGAGGACAGAAACGAAGAGCCTTCCACGAGCTCATTCACTCCATTCAAGTCTTCCAACGGTCTACCACCACCTCCACTCGCAAATTCAACGCCGAAGAAGAACAAGAACATCAAGAACGTAGAGAACAGCACCTTATCGATAACCACTATCTCTGGAGAACAGGATGCAACAAAATCTACCATCATCAATGGAACTTCGAAGAAGAGGAAAGTTGTGTACATGGATGAAGACGAGGACGAGGACAGAGGACAGAGCCTGTCGTTGGATGCCATGAGACGAGCTGGAGGGAATGACGCAAAGGAGGGAAAGAAGCCTTGGAAGCATGGGTCCAACGGCAAGATTCAGAAAGTTTCGGAGCAATTGCAAGAGCAGCGCAGAAATTTACCAATCGCAAAAGGTGCGTTACAATCCACTGTTCAACCAGCTCGAGCTCATGTCAATCAAGGGAGGGATGCGTTAATACGTGAGATTAAATCCAATGACACGCTCGTCCTATTGGGAGAAACGGGGTCTGGGAAAACTACGCGTAAGTTCTGCTTTGATTGAAACCATTCGACATTGCTTTGACATCCGCTTCAGAGGTTCCTCAATATATTCTTGAATCTGGCGTCCTCGGGTCCGGAATGATTGCAGTGACGCAGCCTCGACGAGTAGCCGCAACTTCTCTCGCAGCCCGAGTCGCCGCTGAACAGGGCTGTTCCGTAGGAGATCGTGTTGGTTACGCTGTCCGTTTCCAGGAAGCGTACGGACCAGAAACGAAGATCAAGTTCTTAACAGACGGTATGCTCGCACGCGAGCTACTTGCAGATCCGCTTTTGTCGAAGTACAGCGTCATAATCCTAGACGAAGCCCACGAGCGGACTTTGAACACCGATCTCTTGATGGCAAGCTTGAAGGGAATACAGGAGGCACGGAAGGGAAACACTAAGGTCCCTCATTCAGGAAAAGGGAAGGAAAGGGCGGACAATTCCTCATGTGGTGCATTGAAAGTCATCATAATGAGTGCAACTCTGGACGCTGAGAAATTCAGTCGCTTCTTTGGCAAGTGAGTTTCCTCAAAACAATAACAAGCGTAGACTGCCTGGTGCAAACTCCCGCATGCTTATCTAGCGCCAAAATCATCTACGTCAAAGGTCGACAACACCCAGTCAAGATATATCACACCGTGACGGGGCAAAATGACTTCGTAGATGCTGCATTACGGACGTTTTTCCAAATACACGTAGACCAACCTCCAGGAGATGTTTTGATTTTCTTACCAGGTACGTGCTGTGCTCGAAATCAATGTTTTGGATATATCTCATATGTGCATATCCATTTAGGGCAAGAAGACATTGAGAGTCTAGAAAAGAGCATCAGTTCGTACGCGTCACAACTACCCTTGGGTAAATCGCGTGTATGTCCTATTTATGATATACTTGATGTTAAAGTCCAAGCTCACGTCCTCAGCGATTTAGGTCGTCGTTTGCCCCTTCTACGCATCTATGCCCCAAGACAAGCAGAACAAGGTGTTCTCACCGACAACGAATGGACAACGGAAATGTATTCTATCGACAAACATCGCTGAAACTTCCATAACCATTCCTGGCGTCCGCTATGTCATTGACACTGGGGTACATAAGGAAAAGCGGCATCTCGCTGGTGTCTCTGGGTCTGGTATGGGTATGCTCAGACTTTCTACCTCGTTGGCGTGCGATTGATAGATTGCTTATTTGAAGGATTCAATACGCTCCTCGTGTGTGCGATCTCGAAGTCCTCGGCTATGCAGAGGGCAGGACGAGCGGGAAGAGAGGTGAATCAATTTTCAAATACAATTTGCATTTTTCTCCTGACCAGTTTCAATCAAGGGACCAGGGTTTTGCTATCGCTTATATCCGGAGTCTGCGTTTCGAGATCTGCCAGACACTTCTGAGCCGGAAATCATGCGCTGTAGTCTAGCGTCCGCGACCCTCCGACTCAAATGTTTGCAACGAGATTTTTTCGACCTGGAACTTCTGGATAAACCTGATGGTTCTGCTAGTACGTCGACTCCGTTATCGTGAACCAAGATTAATTAAAGTAACGTTCATGTAGTCAATGCCGGTATGAAGACTTTATGGATGCTAGGAGCTTTAGATACCGAAGGAAACCTGACTCCTACCGGTCGTGCAATGAGCCTCTTTCCCGTCGAACCACAGCAATCTCGCGCTCTACTGGAATCTCGAATACACGGCTGTACTCGAGAAGTCCTTGCCATCGTTGCAATCCAAAGCGCGTCCTCAAAGGTCTTCTACGACCCAGGTTCTGGATCGGCCGCGGATTCTAACGAACCTGGTTCGCGTGACATCGAAAGGCGAGACCAGGCGCAAGCAGCTCGAGCCAAGTTCATTCACATCAGCGGGGACCACATGACGTTACTCAACGTCTTTCGAGCGTACGAAGATCTTCTCAAATCAAGCGGGGGCGACTCAAAGAGCGCCAAAGCCGAGCGGAGAGATTGGTGCAATCGACACTTCCTGCACGAACGAGCGCTCACCGAGGCGCTGGATATACAAACGCAACTGCGAAGAATTTGCGACACGATGCGAGGACGTGAAGCTTCGTTTGGATTGTCTGACCCCAACATTGAGCTCGATTGGCGCTCCTCCGTCGCGGAGGGTCCGGGGAGTACAGTCGAAGCGGAAAAGGTGTTGAAATGTCTAATGACGGGCTTGGTCCAACATGGTGCTCTACGCAGCGCAGAGCGAGGCTATTGCCCAATCATGGATAAGAGCAAAGTAAGTATTGGATACCTCACTTAATACATTCGATGCTAAGCAGGAATTAGACAATCAAAATTCATCCGAGCTCAACTCTTGCCGGCAAGAAGTTCGACGCTATTATGTATGACGAGCTTGTGAGTTTTCTCCAATGCTTTCAAGTTGAAGAATAGTAGTGACCAACATTGAAACAGTTGTTCACGAATTCGGGATCAACATACGCTCGATGCGTTTCTGCTATCCCGACTTCCATTATTTCTGACCTCAGTGCGTATCGACCTCGTAGCACCTGAACACGTTGAAGAGATTAGCTACTCTCCTCCTTCCAATTGTTTAAAAGTATTTTATGACCTCGTTTCGAGATTCATATATTTTTAAGGGTGGATATCACATCTTCCTGCTTTTTGTTGTCGTAATGTTTTCTTGCATACAAGTTACTTGTAGATTCACGTAGTACATACATGTGTAGGAGCAAATGCTCATAGGTTCCAGCCTTCAACACGACCACCAACAGCTTCGCAAACCTTCTTAGCAACATTGCGCTCAGCAGTGGTAAGGAACATGAGTACTGTGGAGAACCGGGGTACCCGTACGAAATTCTGCAAGTACTCTCTTACTAGTGTTCTCGCATCAAACCTGTTGCTCTCCTCGACATCTTCGGGGCCAAGAACGCGCAAGAAAACCTCGAGAATCGAAGTGAGCATGGGAGCTTCGAGTGATGTTCTGAAGAGGGAAGGAATCGCTGTAGGTGGGACAGACTAGACAAACGAAGCATCGTTATTTAGAGCGTTCGTTTACGAATTATTTTATACGACTCACCTTTAGCAAAGCCCATCGATCAACCGCGTTTGAACTCCTACTCCATTCACGATTGAATTCGAATAGAGACAGCGGCGTTGGCGTCTTGCTCGAAATCGGAGGACCTTCTGATCGAGAAGGTGGAGCATTTATTGTTGATTTCGGAAAATCGTCAGTGGGTGGCTCTGGGACGGATGTAGAGGGAGTTGTAGAGGGAGTCGTTGCTTTCGTTGAGAACACTGTATTTTCCCCAGAAGCGCGGAATATGCCACCACCCCCTGCACGAGCAGGCAGCTTCGCTGGTGCCTTCATTTCGAAAGGCGCTTCCTTCTCCACCACTCGGCTTGATGAGGAGATGGATCGGGAGGAAATTGGAGTCAAATTTTCTGTGTTGACTTGACTGTCTTTGAAAGAAGGCGGGGTGGGTGTAGGTTCTTGTTGACCTTCCACAATTTCTATCGGGACGCGCCTTCGGCGAGGTGAAGAACCAGACGCAACAGCCTTGTACCAAAGTCAATTGCGCTACATTGAGTCGCAAACCCGACAAAAATTACCTGTTTCTGACTCGGAACGTCTAGAGGTTTCCTAACAGGCGGTTTTGAAGCGACGGACAGTTCTTCCAGCTTTTTCAATTCTACGACGACAGCATCGTTTTTGGGCTCGATCTTGAGAGCTTGATTCAGGTCTTGAGGAAGAAATTTACTATCGATTCAAATGCTAGCATGGAAAGTAAGACGCACCTTCGCGAGCTTCATCCAGCTTCAAAAGCGCGATTCTCGCCTGCGCCCTCCTAAATAGCGCTTTGACTTGACCCGGCTTGAGGGACAAGGACGTTGTGCAGTCGCGTTCGGCATCTTCATTCCTGCAATTCGAAGGAAGACGTTCAAGAAAGGTAGAGATTACAGCACAAAAACACGACGCACGCACTTGCCCAGCTTCAGGTATGCTGCAGCGCGATTCAGAGGAAGAGTATGATCCTTTCTGTCCGTGATTATCGCGGCGCTGTAATGCCCTATTGCTTCTGCATAGTTTCCCCCTCGAAAGGAGTCGTTTCCCTGGAACGTGTAAACGATGAACCCTTTTACAACTGCAGTTGACTTCAACGTACCTTATTCTTCTCTTTCTGCGCCTCCGACGACATAATTTCGTGCAGAAGGCTGCACCTTCCTACTTCAAGCTCAAGCTGGAGTCAAGAAAGCTCTTTGAACTCTTCAAATTTGCAACTCTCGGCGACGAGATGGAAGTTCTATGTGAGATGTCGCGGTTCGGCCCGGGTTCATCGCTCAGTCGTGGCGGCCTCGCAATATTAATGGCCGGTATTATTGGCCATCGGAAGACAACTTTCGACCAGTGTTGTCTCGAAGAAGGTACATGTATACATGAACTAGTCCATCTCTCAGTCTTTGTACGCGATACTATCCACGAGCAAGATTTTCAGGCCATCTTTATCCATTCGTATTCGATCAGGAACGCTGGAGCCATTGTAAAACAGTTTCCATACAGGTTTTCGGGATGTCCAGTCGTCGCCGGAGACTTGAAATGACATCGTATCTTCAGGACCATCTCCCGGAATAATAAACGTTCTATTTTTCATAGAGGTTTTAGGAGCACTTAGAAAGGCATCCGCCATCTGCTCGTCGACCTCTTTGTATGCTTCGAAGTCGATTTGACTTTGAATGTGTTCAGATATGGTTTCGGGCGCCTCCTTTGCTTTCGAAGAAGCCACTTTGTAGCTAATAATTCGTAAGTTAGATTTTGCAAAAGTAGTGCAAGAGACAAGAGCCATTCACCTCTCATCCAACCGTCGTGAGTATTCTGTTGAGATATACCACATGACATGGAACGGAAGATCCCCCTCAGTTTCCTGCAGTTGCATCGCTCAAGTCATCGCCGCACCCGCTCTGACATGGTGCCTTGAAGAAGAATATTCAATGAGCTTTCAGAATGGTCAGGCCACTGATAGTAAACACACTAAGCGTGATTTGTAGCAGGTTGTTCCACAAGCCTCTCACACATCTCGAGGTACTCTTCCTCTCTACCAAAAGGCAGGCTTCCCTATAGACACACATTTTCTCTTTCTAGCTTCTGTCGTGCCGCCTCCGACCCCGCAGGATCTTTACGCAGGATCTCCAACTCGTCTTCGCACAATGTGATCAACGCGACTTTTCGCGCGATATGGGCCTCGACGTTATACTTCTTCATTTCGGCTTTCGATGGCTTTCTAGGCATGTCGGTGCGCGCCTTCGGGTTAGAGAACTTGAATAAGTAACAGTAAAGTCGTCAGAAAAGAACTAACGAGAAGGCGGTTCGTGGCCATCGTCCATTTCTTTAGGGCCGGTCGTGACGCGAATCCTGGCGCGTCCTGTGTGCACGCGCGAGCATCGACTCGGAAACGTCTCGGTAACGGTTGACTGCACGTCTTACACCATCATAGTTCGTGACATGTTCGCAATGGACACACATAAAAAGAGTCATTAGATTTTGCAAGGACGACCTTGAGAAATGTGAGAGAAAAACTCAATCGACCCACACCCTACGACGTACATGTTGATCGCTACTATAGTACTAACAACATTCCAATGACATCTCATTCGCACTGAGGTGAGTATCGTACTGAATGAATATAGAAGTGAATGTCTTGGATAAGGAGTCTGGAGCACTACAACAGCAAAGTGAAGAAAGAGACATTCATGTCCTGGCCAACCGCATACGCGAATGCAACGAACAGTCAGTCTACGTACATCAAGCTTGTCGTAAGCATGTGCTTCATCTCATTCCTGGCACACTTCGTTGGAAAGTCATAGTCATCGTGTTCGTAAGCAACCTCCCAGAAGGGACCCGGTGGGTTCGTCGACCTCCCCCAAGCTACCACTCGGAACTTCATCCCGTCGTCGAGATTCTCTGCCTCTGTCTCGTGTTCTTGTATGACGAACGTTTTCTTGTCCAGAGCATCGGTCTCGTTCAGCAGAGACTCCGCTAAAGCCTCATCTACTTTGATGCCAGAACCCAGCTTCAGGTTTAGGGCTGCTGCAGGGATAGCCGCTTCACGTTCGCGTTGCAGGTCGTCTAAGTGTTCCATGTAAGCGCGATCATCCTCGTCTGGTTCATCTCCTCTGATTGAGACTTATGAGTAAATAGTATGCAAGCGGAAATAGGAGAGACATACAACAAAGCCTCCAGGCGTTTATCGAATTCGACATTCACATAGTATGTAACGTGATCGGGAAACTTGCTTTCTTCGTTCATCATCCGCGAGAACAGACGAAATGCAGCATGAGCTTTCGCCCGACTCCTGAGGTATAGCATATCAGAGATTATCATGGAAAATAATCCGTTCGCCCCCACTTACTCATCAGGAGTTGTAGCCGGTTGCTCAATCAACCTCTCGCACTTTTCATAGAATTTCTTCGCAAGCTCTGGATTGATAAGTAATCTTCTCTCTTCGTCGTCCTGGTCGTCGTTATCATCATCATTATCCGACCGAAAATCCGGGTTTTTGCGCCGTTTCTCCATCTCGATTTCGTGCATGTGCATTAAGGCAACCTTTCGTTCTATGAAGACTTCGACGTCATATCTCTCTTTCTCTTCGTCAGTCGGTTGGCGATACCGAGGCATGAATCCTGAAGCAAACCATCAGCATAGTTTTCTTCAGTTGAGTAAAATGCTCACGAAGTGAAGAATCTGGTATGTCTACGAGACGACGTGGAAGAAGATCCTGTTCGAATTGACAGTAATGAATGATGGTCGAGAGAGTCGACTCAAAGACCTATGGAGACTACGAAGGGGTTCCTGGGGGATGAATACCGAATAAGAGGAATAATAGGAGATCCGGACTGTACCGCATGCAGGCCTCGAGGTATCCTAGGAAGCTCTTGTTTGAACACTAATATGATCGATCCTGGATTGAGTTCTTGACCGGCGTCTGTTGAGTATATGGCGCAGGGCTTGTCAATCAATCCTATGACTCGGAGGTGCTCTCAGCTACAGTAGTGCGTCAAGACGCTCGCGCCTAGAAAGAGAATGGCCGCCATGACCGACGATCCGGCAAATGCTTTCAAATGCTTTGCATGGCACCCGGCGGATTCGTTGTAAAATACGCTCCTCATTGGATGCTTCTTCCTAGAAATAAGCAGCGCGAAAGTCGAGCAAAGGGGCATAGCGCGAAAGGGGTATTCAACCAGGAAGAGAAGGATCACAACTTGAGTCGTCAAAGATTCATGGAAGAAGGTGGGATAATGAGAGGTATGTCAAGCGTGATTCGACTTGACACTGGGTATAATTCTTGGGCCCCAGGAGAAAGTGCAAAGGTTGAGCACTGAGACTCGGAGCAGCGTTGGTGGACGACTCGACGTCTGTGCCACTCTCGATGATGCGATTGGCTCACGGCAGGACGCTTTGAAGCCGCCCCTAAACTAAACAGGCACGCATTGTCAAACCAACAACCAAACGCTCCACGAGGTTTTCGTCCTTTGACGTCCTTTCTGAAGCACGATATACTATATATAGTACCCTACGTCCTTTCGGGTGACAACTTGAAGAACGACGGAGACCTTCCAGTCGGATCTCAACTCGAAATTCTATACACGTCTCCACCAACACCAATCTATTCCTCTGGTGCTTTCTGGGCAGTCTCACTTTGGACCTTACACGGATCTTCGAACCTCCCACCTCCCTCTAACGTCGGCTCGTCCATTCGCGGCACGTATGGTAATCTCAACGAAATCCCATCGTTCATTCGGAGCTCCTCTGGGTGGTGCCTGAACGTTGGAAAAGGCTGCGGAGCCGCAGGCTATGTTTTTGACCGTGCATTTCGATTTGTTCTTTTCGTGTTCCTGTGAAGCGGTCTTGCAATTCGACTACCCTCATTTTTGACGCGGTTAAAACCCAAAAACAAATCCTCGTACACATTCAGCATTGGCACCTAGAGGGTGAGGATTGATGATGTCAAGGTGGGGATGGGGAAGGGCCAGCGAAAGCATCAATTTCTGAATTGGCGATACCTCTCTCCAAATCTGAGCACGCGCAATCCAGCTGCGCAGATCAACATGCACCGCACTTTCGAAACCAGTACTGCTATCACTGGAAGTTGGCAGAGTATTCACGTACAGTAAAACTGTTCAAGAACTTTGAATTACATTTGGTGACAGGGCTATACTAGTACAACGAGTGTGCATGAATGCAATACTCATGCGTCAATTGTAAACTGCGTAAGTGCTACTCATCAATAAAGCTTTCAACTCAGTTCCATCCACAGAATCAGCATATCCGGCACCGTCCCACAAAATCTTCCAGGAATAATCTGAACCGATTTTACACACCCCAACAATTCGAAACATGGGTGCGTCCTCCTGTTTCTCCGCTGGCAGATAAAATACCTTTTCTTCGAGGGCGTCTTCGTTCTTCATCAGCCAGTCTGCCTGTTTATTATCTATCGTTACAAAGCGAATGGCTGTCTTGTTCGCTGGGCGTATTTCATCCGGCCATCGCCTTTCATGCCGCGACAGCAGCCTTTCCTCTTCCTCTGATGGTGCGCCATAATTGAACCTATTGGACAAGTTAATCTCCATGCACTCAAGGGAAACGGTGGATACGACGGCTTACATCTTGTCCAAGCGAACCGAACACTGAGAAAGTATGTAGTATCGTATATGGTCGGGGAAAGTTGCCTCTGTATTAATCATCTCGTTTACCAGAGTGAAGGCGGCTCCAGCCTTGAGATGCCTTCTAAGTATTTTATGGCGTATAAGTCATGACGCGAATGACATCTTGATGCGACTTACTCAATGTGAGTTCTGGCGGGGTTCTTGACGAGCGTCCTGCATTTCTGGATGTAACAGATTGCGTTCTCCTTGCCTTGTGGAAGGGTACCCTCGAGACACTCGTTGTTTTTCTCGATCTCCTCCATCGCCTTGTCTGCACCTTCGGGATCTTCACGAAGAATGTCAAGTTCCATCTCGCATATGTATATCAACTTGGCCTTCTCCTCGATAAAATCCTTGTATTTCGCGATGTCCTCGGCAGAAGGTGTATTCGGCATGGAGAAGAGGGAGGATAGAACGTAAGGCTCGAGGTTAATTGCTGATGCAGAAGCCCACAGGTATGTTGACTTATATCTCGAATCGGATGCTCAGATTTTTATTGATGCACGATTTCAGTAGTCACGACAAATGAAAACTAGGTGGCGGCGGTGCGCGTCCAGCAACTATTGTACTCTAACGATATTGCGAGAGTCATATCACAAACTGCCCTTGTCTAGGCTGCGCGTATAGAGTCCCTTTCCCGACCATCCCCTTGGTTTGTTGGCGAATCACCGCCGATGCGGGTACGTGACTCAAACCTGCACACAGCTACCTCGAGGTAAGGGCATTATTGAAATCGTTGGATCTTGTTCTCACCCGTTTATAAAAAGTATAACGTGTTCTGGACGGCGAACCGCAATTGCAAGTTGACTTGTCGGATCTCTTTTCTTGCAGATATACCAGAGGTGCATCTACTTTTTTCACAACTCAAGGACCTGCTCATTTTTTACCTTCAGTCACTGGCAGACATGAACGGCGAACCTCTCAACCTTCAATACACCCAACCAGTTGTTCCTCTGCGAATTCGGGCTATGGGCGTTTCAGTCTACGGCATTGAGTACGACTTTCGCTCGAGAGCTATCACAGATGCTTTGCCAGCCGGCTGGGGTTCCTCTAGATGTACGTCTAATCACTTCATCTCGGGTCTGAATTGGTCGACGAAAACCCCTTCTTTAGCTTACTTGTATGGCCAAGTCAGCCGTGCTCTGAACTCTCAATTCTTCGGTCGAACTCAATACTCCTGTTGGAGAAAGAGATGCAGAGCCACGCACTGTTGGTCGGTAATGTTTTCTATCATGAGAGCTCTACCGTACGGATTTATGGAGAGCACCGTCAAGGGCTTGTCGATGTACCAACTCACGAGTGCCCTGATGGATGTCACAAGAAAAGTCATTTTAGGGGGGCAATTTTCGCGCACTCTTCGCGGATTGACACCTGCTGGCCTGATTACTCAAGGAACGAGACAGACCCTCGAGCACTGGAGGGGCGGTCCTTTGGAGACAGCCCAACCACATCATTTGATTCACTTGCCCGAAGGCGTGATGAATACATTCGCTGCGAACAATCCTCAGAACTGGCGGTTTTAAGTGTGTTCTCTGTCCATCATCTCTCCACCGACACTGACTGGTCAACTTGAACGTCTTCTAGTGTTGGCGCAATATTGTCAAATTTGCTTATCTCCATCCGCACTATACATGCATGTACTACCATAACTCTGTGATTTCCCTACTCTCAAAGTGCCTCATCCTCGGAAACATCGTTGTTGCTGCTCAAATCCAAAGATGTAAATAGCATGTATCCCAAATTGTTGTAGATTGATATCGACTAGTCTTTATATGCAATGCTACCGCGGAGCATGTCCTTCAAATCAACTCTACGCGTTCGAACAGCAATCGTCGAATCATTGTAGAAGACATCCCAGCATGGATTTGCGAGTGTCCAGTCTGGTCCTGCTTTAACTCGAAACATCACTGTATCTTCAGGCCCGTCACCAGGAAGGATGAAAGTCCTATCGTTCATATTCGTTCCGGGGGCGCTGACAAAAGCTTCTGCGGTCTGCTCGTCAACTGTTTTACATGGGTCGAGGATACGTTGACGAATGCGCTCGGCCAAAGGTATTGGTTCGTCTTCCTCATCTGAGGGATCCTCAGGCTCGTAGAAACTATCAATTCAGAAATCAGAAATCAAATTAGGGGCGAGAAGTACTTTCGCTCACATCTCATCCAAGCGTCGAGAGTATTCACGTAGAATGTAGAACCTCACATTATTTGGAAAACTCTGCTCCAAATTTTGCATTTCCATCGAGAGGGTGAACGCAGCTCCCGCTTTCGTATGACGCCTTGTAGATCATTCAAGTTAGAAGGGGAGTTATGTGGCCACACGACGAGAAAGACGTACTCTTCATGACTATTCGCAGGCTGCGCGACAAGCCTTTCACACTTCTCAAGATACCCCCGAGCCATCTCCTGTCCAAAAGGGAGGTCTCCTTCCAAACATACATTCTCGCTTTTCAGCTTCCGTATTGCTGCATCTGACCCTTCTGGGTCAGCTCGCAAGACGTCCAGCTCGTCCTCGCACATTTGAAGTAACATGACCTTCCGCTCAATGTGAGCCTCGACGTTGTATTTCTTCATGTCCGCTTTCGATGGCTTTCTTGGCATTTTGATAGTAGCGCAATGTTGCCGTTGGGAGCTTGCGAGAAAGATGAAATGCCTCTTTGGATGAGGTTGTCGAGTGAAGGATAAGATGGAAAGGCACACGATCATACAGTGGCATACACAACCTCAAGCCTTTCTTCAGGGCCGGCGGTGGCGCGTCTAGCCTCGTGACCAGGCTTGCGACATCTTGCGTCGCCTTGCGACATCTCACTAGATCTCACTTGCGACATCTCACATGAAGTAGCGAAAGGATGGTTACGAGCCTAGTTTCGTAGCCAATGAGCCATTTGCAATTGTGAGCATCGACGCTGTGGAAATCTGTACGCAGTACTAGGCTCCCAATTTATCTTGTCTCCTTCGTATTCTACATTCAGAAACGTGGTCACTGGCATTTCTTATGAAAAAGCGCTAGCGTACCAGATTGTAATTTCGTCGAAAAAGTCATAATCGTCGTAGTCGTAAACGATTTTCAGGATACCAATCCTTCTGTTGATGTCCCCCATCCTACGATCCTATCACTTGGAGCAATAACGACCCTCCCCCAGAGCAAAAGGTTGGCAGAATGGAATATAGTAAAAGGTAAATACTCGTCAAATCAATACATTTGACAGTCAAAACGCAAGCAAGATTTTTAATCTGTTAATTTGCCCAGCGTTTCGCATAGTTCAAGGGTGGATTTTGCTCCCAGTGTATATTTTATCGCGTCTTCGAAGTTCTCTTCAGACTCTTCCTCTCCCTCGAACTCCTGCTAATCGAATGTTCTCATAGAAATGAAGCTGAAGTCATGTAAGAGGGACTTTACCAACGTCTCGTCTAGGAGAATGCCAGCGCCGGGTTGTGGATGAAGGGCTGCTTCCCGCTTTAGGTTCGCGCCGCTGTCCCTCGAGTCTTTTCATATGTTCTTCTCCGTCCTCTGATAATCTATGATTTTCATTCGAGTGAAGCCGTAAGCTTGTTTGAAGACGCAAAAAAATGGTGAGAACAGTTCGTCCAGACGCGAAGAGTATTCCAGAAGTATATAGAGCTTAAAGAGCTCGGATTTTCACCAACGGCCCTGAAGAAGGAACAGGTAGCTTCATTATAAAGGTCATTATTTCACCGACTCGGCTGGTGTAACAGTTGGTTTCTCAATAATTTCTCGCATTCAAGCTCTGGAGTGATAGGTAGTCCGTGCTTGGTTTTTCCTCCTTCGTAGAAATACCACGCAGGGCATCGAGTTCGGTGTCGCACATGTGCATCATGGTGACTTTGGGAGAGAAAACAAAAGCGGACGAGATTGAGGCATGATCCCTAAGCGAAGACCAGCCCATCAGGTCGATTTCCATGATTTAAAGAACAATAGTGCCAACCGATTCTCGCTTCGAAGCCATTTCGTGATTTGGGAAGAGAGATCCTAATATAAAGTGAAGGTCTGAGATCTGAGATTTGATAAAATCAGAAGCCGCGCCTTGTAAAGCACCGTTGTTCGAAATCGCAAACACGACGCGGGAAGTTCCTAGGGAGGGCGACGGCGCGCCTGTAGCAACGCTGTCCTGAGCACCGCCTGACTCCTTTTCGATGATTATAGCAGGCGTTCCATTACAAACCAAATAGTGTTTGAGCAACTCACAGATTTCTGGACAAGAGGAACAATGGAGTCGACGACGACGAACGAGAGATCCCGAAAGGAAAGATGCGGAGGGAAGTGTAAGCCCTGATGTCCGACAAACGCGAACACAAGCTACGACCCTCGTCGGATTGGCCGGGGTTCAGAATAACAATCCTGCGTTTTAGGGGTTGCTACTTGAATCTGATCCCATGAGTCTTGAGGCGTAAAGACAATGGGGGGCTTCACCTTATTTTACAGTCTTTGTTGTCACCGCTCGTGCGGCCCACCTGATCGTGTTAATCAAAAAGGTCGCGGGTCTTCGCCGTCGTACGAGTCAGGGATCTCTCTGATTAGTGGCGCATCCGAAAGAGATGTTGAAAAACGAGTTTCAGGGCATCGCAGGGACTGGCACGCTTCATTGTGACTCTGGATTCCTATTATCCTTATGACAGCCCTTAAAAACACGTTTTGCGATCAGATAGGTGGACCCAGAACTTGTCGTTGACTACTCACCAAATACGGTGTGGGCCGTCCAAATATCTGTCGGATCGTGTCACAAACGTTGAATATGTTTGTTGAATGCCATCCCTGCGCCTTCTTCTTGTCCCACCTTGCGCACGGTGACTCGGAGAGAATATTGGTGACTCTTGTAGCGGACTGTCGGCATGTTCGGTGGTAAGGAAAACGTGGGGCCTACCCAGTGCCCACTGTACCCAGTAAGGAATCCGCTCGGTGTCTCGACGCCTTTGCCGTCGCGATCCTGCCCAGCAAATTGCGTAGTGAGTTGATCCTCGCAAGAGGAATATGTGTACGGAGGTGCAGTTAAGAGGCCTAGTTGAGTTGCAAATGCTTCAATCTTTGTTTGTTACATGTAAAGTGAGGTTCGAGTTGGGCGCCTAAACCGATAGGCGCCGGCCTTGGTTGAGGTAAGATTGGCGTCACACCATAGAAACCAAGAGACTGAAGAGTGTCGCGTGGACGTTGACATTGGGACGTTCCGCCGCAGCTAGTCGTCAATCACTTTGCGCATCGAATGTACTCGTTGATGCAATTCGTCGAAATTCGGGCCAACAAGATATGTCGCTCTCCACCTCGAAGCGCACGTTCCGGCTATATTTGAATCTTACATTCGTAGAATGTGTCCCTTCCGTATCCTCGTTCAGGCCAATTGTACTGTGTGCGTTCGATTCCGTAATCTTCAAGCTCAAATATTAGCCTGACAAATGCTGAGAGACAATTTCAGCTGGCCATGGACGTTCTAATCTTTATACGCAATGCTACCGCGGAGCATGTTTTTCAAATCAACTCTACGCGTTCGTACAGAGACCGTCGAATCATCGTAGAAGACATCCCAACATGGATTCGCGAGTGACCAGTCCGGTCCTGCTCTAACTCGAAACGTCACTGTGTCTTCAGGTCCGTTGCCAGGAAGGATGAAAGTCCTATCGTTCATGTACGTTCCAGGAGCGCTGACAAAAGCTTCTGCGGTCTGCTCGTCAACTGTTTTACATGGGTCGAGGATACGTTGACGAATGCGCTCGGCCAAAGGCATTGGTTCGTCTTCCTCATCTGAAGGATCCTCAGGCTCGTAGAAACAAGTAATCCGGAAGTCAGAAGTCAAATAGGAACGAGAAGTACAACTCACATCTCATCCATGCGTCGAGAGTATTCACTTAGAATGTAAAACCTCACAGTATTTGGAAAATGCGCCTCCAAATTTAGCATTTCCATAGAGAGGGTGAACGCAGCCCCTGCCCTCGTATGACGCTTTGTAGATCATTAGAAGGGGAGTTATGTGGCCACACGACGGGAGAGACGTACTCTTCATGACTATTCGCAGGCTGCGCGACAAGCCTTTCACACTTCTCAAGATACCCCCGAGCCATCTCCTGTCCAAAAGGGAGGTCTCCTTCCAAACATACATTCTCGCTTTTCAGCTTCCGTATTGCTGCATCTGACCCTTCTGGGTCAGCTCGCAAGACGTCCAGCTCGTCCTCGCACATTTGAAGTAACATGACCTTCCGCTCAATGTGAGCCTCGACGTTGTATTTCTTCATGTCCGCTTTCGACGGCTTTCTCGGTGCCATGGTTTCGCTTTACCTGAAAAGAGAGCGAGGGCTTTCGGTATTCGCTTTGAGAGGACAGGCCCGACAGGGAAATATTTGTGAGTATCGAAGGAGTCGGAGGATGGTGAACGTTTTGCTTGGTCGTGTGGGTGGGCGTGGCTTCTTTAGGGGCGGCTTTATCGCGTCCGTCGGGCCGTGAGCCAATCGCATCACCGAGAGGGGTACAGAGGAACAGACGTCGACGTCGACTCGTTCCACCACACCCAGTCGTCGGCCAACGCTGGTCAACCCCTCCGCACTCTCCTGGGGCCCAAGGATTATACCCAGTGTCAAGCGGTGTCTCGTTTGACATACCTCTCATTATCCTACCTTCTTTCATGAACTTCTGACGACCAAATTTACGACCATGTCTTCAGCGACACCGATTGAATGTGAGCTGATATCAAAGATAATGTCAAGCATTTAATTCTAACTCCTCGACAGTAACTTCCTTTCTGTGGGACTCTACTCCCTTTCTCCTGGCATACTCGTTGCCGCTACTCCTGCTATCTATTCTTCTGGCGCTCTCTGGGACGTTTCTCACCTTGGACCGCACACGGACCTTCGCACCTCGCTCTGACGTCGCTTCGTCGATCCCCGGTGCATACGATGATATCAAGCAAAACCCATCGTTCATAAGGAGTTTTCTTGCGCTTCGATGGGTGCGCCTGGATGGTGGAATAGGTGGTGCAGCGGCGGGTTATGTCTTCGGCCGTGAGTTATCACATTCGATTAATCCTATCGTCCCCCCTTCTCTAAAACAGCCTTTTAGTTCAATTAGCCACATTCTTGGCGCTGCTCATATCTAATAACACGTCCTCGCATACATTGACGCCTACCACATTTCTCGTCATCTGGGTCTTCTCCGTCATTCCCACCACAATTCTCGGAGGACGTTGGAAACCGTTTGCTTTGCTTTTCATCGGAATGTCTGGAGGGTAAGGAATATGAACTTGAAGTAAACTCGATTTACTCAAAAATCACTCTCTAGGATATCTCTATCCCTTGGCCTCAGCGTGCTCACCCACCCATCTCTTCCCGCTCGAGTAGTTCTCTCAAGCGTCATGACACCTCTCGTAACGATCCTCGTCTTATTACCACTGGTCGTACAACCCTTGCAAGAACACTTCCAACATCCCATGACCCGATTCGCTACGTCTTGCATCGGGGCATTTTCTGTCACAATGGCTATTGCAATCTTTACGCGCTCGACGTCATCGTCTTCATGGGCAAATGCGTGGGACCGATTGTGGGTCGCCAATGGCGTGGGTTGGGAGAATGCTCGAGAGCGAGGCTTCGATGTCCTCTTCTGCGTTCTATGGGCCGCTGGCGCAGGATCCGACTGGGCTTTGAAGAGGTGGATTGGGCAGGATCCTGACGAGGTAAGCCCCCAAGCCCCCTTCTGATATGTTGCCTAACCCTCTGCAGAAATGGGACTCGTATCTCGCGGATTACACGTCGACGCTTCCCAACCTCAACGATCGCGCAGGGAATTTCCAGCCCCTCAAATCCTGGTGGACGCGCGTTATGGCCAAAGTTCATCTCTCCGGCGACACCAACTCGGATAGTGTTGCACCTCTCGATATCATATTCCCGTCCGACGCAGAGTTGGCCCTCAAAGCGCCGTATGGTCAAATTCCGGGAGGGCTTCATCCAGAGGACGAGAAGCGTCGCGATACGCTGTACATGTCGAAAGACGAGCTACAATCCACGGTCACTCCGCTCGCTTACAACTGGACATCGGATTCGGGTGACAAACTCGAAGGGGGCGGAATCCTGAAGAAGGTACGGACGACGAAAGGCAGAGGACGAGGATTCACTACAGTTTACTCTTCGGACGCTGAGGATACCGATTACCTCACCGGTGATGAGCTTCCGGGTGTCCATCGTCGTCCCACATTTCTTAAGAAGCGGAAGGAACGCAAAGTCGACTCGAAGGGCACACGCAGGCCCGTCAAGTTCAGACCTCACAGTGGTTCCTTGACTTCTTCGGACGAAGACTCCAGCGACGAGGATACACTTGCAACTCCTACGAGCACGCCAGCGAAAGGTGTTCGCATTCGCACAACTCCAGTACGTTCTGACTCCGTTGCCACCTCGATGTCGGGCACAACTATGGTGCTGCCTTCTGCGACGCCTTCGCACGAAGGTGACCACCAGCATCACCTCGTAATCGACGTAGAGAAGGAGAAGGCACGACTCGCGGGGCTCCGGAATTCCTTTGGCGCTCCGGGTGGTGGAAGGCAACGATCTCGAAGCCCAGGCACGCCCATTGGCGCACCAGATTATTCAGATGTGGAAGAAATCGACGTCACCAATGCGTTGGATTACCTCCCGAACAGACCGGAAATCAACAATAACGGGGCGGAGAATTGGACACCTACGTTCATGAAGCGAGCCTCAGAGGGACAGACCGACGGCAACGCTGTTCCTCCAGGCGCTGTGCCTATGACACCGTCGCTCATGAACGCTCTCAACCGCATCGCCGCCGCTCAAGCTCACGCATACGGACCGGACGCGTCTCTGCCTACTAAGAAACCAGAGCACATCTCAATCCCAATGGACTCAGCACCTGTGCCTCTGTCGGCGCCGGGTATTCCTGGGCTCCCCATTGTCAAAGACCAACGGCTGTTCGTCCCAGATCGAGATGCGGCCGTTGGTGGGCAACAAGGTGCAACTGACATTGGCGGGATGGTCCCCGCATGGGACTCATTCTGGCAGGAGGTTTTGGCGAAGGCCAATGTACCAGAGCGAGATTTGTCTCCGCGTTCATAACTTTATTTATTTTGTTATTTTGTCTCCTTCCCTTATTTACTAACGACCATTGACGACTTTATGACATGTAAGGATGACTTAACGACTACCATGACCTATTTTGTTGGAGCATCGAGTGTATTATGTTTGTATCTAGTAGCTGTAGTTCTGGTTCACACCTGAGGAAACTGGGATAGCTGAGTGTTTGAAAACGGATGTTTCCTTGATAAATTGAGTCGAATGAGACACCTCGGGAAGCGCATATATACAACTCGTACGTTGCGGAAAGCGTGCAAAGTATGCATATCAATTAAATAACTTTCATTGTCCAAATCGCCCCGCAACGGGGTTCAATGAGGACGGGCTATTTCGTGATTAATGTCAACTGACTGGCAAGCAAAAAGGACGTTTGGAAACATACGTGGACGGCGTCAGGCGACTGATGTGGTCAGACGGACCGGTCGCGGCACCAGAACTCCAAATCTTCAAAGAGCCCCCCATCGCAGCAGTCGCCATGACCGCATTTTTGGCGAGAGAATTGTTGAAGCAGTATATTGGCTGACCGTCAATCTGTTCGCTCATCTTAGCAAATGCTAATCGATGGAAAGGCATAGAAAAGTCATCCAAACGCCAGAAATGCATATCGCCTGTGAAGCCGTAAGCCAATTTTGCTTCAGGGGTATTGAAGAGGAAGATCGCACCATTCGCAGCGCAAGCCATTATATCCTGGGCTTCTCCGAGGAAGAAGGGCTCGCCCCACAATACATGCTTTCTCGACACACCGTCCTTGGCTTCAGAGGGGGGTAAAGATAGGTTCTGCTTTAAGGAGATCGTCCTAAGCTCCTCCCCGAGGACCCATAGTTCCGGGGGCTAGAGGATACATCATTAGTGAGATTCGTTGCTCCTCGTCGATGAAACAGCCGAGGAATGCATACCTTAGTTTCATAGCTTATAAGCATGTGGCGACGATCGCGACACACAGTAGTATTCATGATGTGGTCGGTCAAGGGGATACGCTTTTCAATGCGTCGATTCGCCCCAGATTTTCTCGAGTGAAGGGGGAACGGTTTTTCATCGATAAATGCGTCGTCCAAGGAGAACACTGTTGCAACCAATGAGAAATTTTGATATAAACGAATTGACTGAGGTACTCAACCGATCAGACAGTCTATACCCTTCGGAGCATCTCCGGGAAGTCCAAGGGGTCTGCTGGCGACCAGAATTACTCGGTCATGTTCCTGCCCACAAACCGCACTCATGTCGCGTATCTGGAGATCCCGAGGTAGATTGTAACACCTCTTGCCATCTTTCTCCACATTCTTGTGAGAAAGACATCAGTAAAACAGGCCATTGAATCATCATGAAAGAACATTTAGCATGACTCACGATTTTGAAAAGGGTGTCACCAAAGTCCGTGAGCGCAAGGAACTCTATTCAACGAATGAGACCCCTCATTATCCGTATATTAGCAATGCATGGAGCATACCTGAATCATTAAGCCAACGTATTAAACAGAGGTCGGGTAAATTGAACGTTTTTGTCAGACTGAAGCTCTGCGAAGATGTGAGATCCACGAAAACAGAAGTCGCAAGGAAACCTCACATACACCGTCTTTAAGTTCCCAAAGATTGACGCCGTGCTTGAAGCGTGTCAAAAACCTCTCCCCATGTTGTGCCCACTCGACCTGCTTTGCGTTTCCACCGCGATGTATCATCTTTTGATGACGTTGGACGGTATTCTTTTCCAAGAAAAAATTAGACGCTCCCTCTGACACAAAGGCCGATTATCTACGCTATACGCACCTCAACAAAATAGATGCGACTCGTCTTCCTAAAGCACGCGACGAACCAGCGTCCGCAGGGAGAGAACTGCATGTGTCTGACGCCTTTCTCCTCCATATCCACTGGATTTGTTAAATTTTTGATCATCGTCATGCGTTCCTTCTTGGAAGATTGACTTGCATCTAGAGTGCTAGGCAATGGGGTACGAAGCAAAGAGTGACTCGTGGAACGATTTCGATGTCTTGGCAAACGAAGGCGAGCTTGCGCTTGCGTGTTAGTGATACTGTCACCCAGCGACCCAGATTGACCGCCAAGTTGTAGATTCGAAAGCGGTACGGAAGATCCATCTTTGCGAATCGCACTCGCGCCTCTGCGATGGACATCGGCCAGCGCTCTCTTGACCCAATTTGTGGCCCATTGCATGCTGACGTTTCGACGCCGTAAGGCAAAGAAGTTCCACTTTTCCCAGGTATACCAAGTAGCAAGAATCGTTATAGCGAGATCGCAAAGAATAATTAGGGCAAGGATTATCCATGCTGTCGCTTTCGACTTGAATATTGTTAGCAACGTCTTTTCCAACGGTAGTGCAGTACTACTTACTTGCTGGGCAAACACGTATGTGATCAGTCCGGAGCAATACGTCAAAACAGCTGCGGCCAATAATACAAGGTAGCCGTGCCGCATCCAGAGACGAAGCGAAGAAGGAAGCGATCTTGGGGGTCTGGAGCTGTGGTCAAAGATTGGATCAGTTGCAGTGGCGTAAAAACATAAAAGAGTAGACGAACTAGATAGCTTGACGCCATGTCATTGTGAGCAAGCTACTGACTGCCGAACCAATGCTTAGCACAAGAGCAGCAAACCAGAGAGTATTGGTTGCGTTGTCAACTGGAGTCCGGGTAGTATTAAAAGAGTACTGCAAGGTAGTTGCTGGATCATTTCCTCAGCTCAGCATTTGTCAATTCGGAAAGGCCTCAGATCCTTACCCGCAACCCCACTGAAGAACGTCGCCACTGTCGAGGCTTTCAGAGATTCAGTAAATTATAATGCACCTGACAGCCTCAATGGTCAAACCCTTACCATTGGCTAACACCTTCGCTGACCGCTTTTGCGCATAAGCAATGCAGGGAATTCCTATTGGGAAACGAAGTTTAATCTTCAGCACGTTTTTTGAAAACATTAATCGAGTGCCAACCGTTGTCGATAAACCGCTTCATCGCGACTGACATGTCATCGACATATTCACGCATGGATATAGCACGAGATAGAACGTAGCGCTTCAACTCCTTCGTGTTCTCGTTTCCTGCTCGCGCGGTTAAAATCTTAGAGGAAAGAAATGATGATCTATGTGCATACCAAAGTAGCTGAGACTTTCGTGTAGAAGCTAAGAACTCTTATAGTGAGCAATCATACATAGTGCTTGGGCGGGACTCACCCTTATTTCCCTTCGAAAGCTGTGCAAAGCGTCCCCTCCTTCGTCGTCCGCGTAGTAGTCATTGAATTCGACAATTGCGACGACGAATTCTCCAAGGACGCTGTGCAGCTTCTCCAGGTACTCTAGCAGATTGATATCGTCTTCGAAGACTATTGTGCTCCCATTGGAAACGGATGGCATAGAACCGCGATACCTTGCAAGCTGATCGACAGAGATAGGCCGTTCCCTTGCGTGTGGTAGCCCAGTCAAAGCCTCGCTATTTTCCTGAAAGTGAATTCTCACTCTGCGTAGAGCTCTGTAGAATTCGAGAGAAGACTTCGAAAGGCCTAATGCTGATCCTAAACGTTGCACGGCGTAGCCGCATCTTTTAAACTACTTGCGCGGTTAATGCCATGGCACATAGTGGGCGCAATTCACTCACAAGACTCTCTAGCTGTTTCGTAGACCTTAATATGAATAAATCAAGGTCAAAAGATCAATGGATGACACACAACGAGTCATTGAGTCGAGCTTGCCGAATAAAATCGTCGAATCGCTGGGCGGCGGGATCGCGCATGGTCGGGACGACTTGTGAGATGTCAGCTTTTCAATCAATAAAAGTGGGCGTGGTTCTACCTGGAGACAGGGGCGAAAGGTATTCTGTAGAGAATCAATTAAGACTGGACCTTTACCTGAATCAAAGAGCTTACCGTCTGCACGCTCACTACCAGTGTACCGCTCGTCTCCAATCACCAGCGTCCGCAGTCCTTGGCTTGTAAAACCCCGCGACCCCACAGAACTTCGGTCGGAATCCGAATCGTTATGAGACACGGAAGCGAAGCCATTTTGCTCGTCTTCTCGATTTACTACTGACATTGGTCAGTCGTGGATAGGTGAGGGGAGAGAACGCAGCCTGTCTATCACTTATAAACAGCAACAGACCCATGCCCTGCGCCTCGTTCATAGAAAGTATGATATGCGTGAAAATGGAGCCGTTGTCGATCAGTACATATCCGAGGTCCCAACATGCGGTGATGCGTTCCAGGTGATACTCCTACAAACACACGAACTTCCTGTTCAAGCTGGTCACGTTGGTCGCTCGGCAAAAAAAGTCTGCGCGGAGTGCTTCCATCGACACCGATAGTTCTTAGGTCACGTAGCACCTCGCACAAGCAATGCGTTTCTAATGAAAACGTTTTGATCAATGTGCTCTTTCCGGGGTACAGAGACGACGAAGAGTCTAGGTGATTAGAACAAGTGCATCATTAGCGTAATAAAGGAACTGCAAAAGATAGGAGTAACTGACGAATTGGCGGCTATCCCGATCCTCAAAAACGATTCAACGTGCAGGCACCCTCGAGGCAATTTCATTGGCAACGGAGCGCGAGCGGCACTTTGCGTACGTCTCGGCCGTGAATGTCAGTTCCTACTGTCGAGCGTGTATGTCAGACAACATGTCTAATGAAATGCTCATTTAGCATCGACGCGTAACAAGAACGATGGAGCCTTGGGTGAAGTAGACCCAAATGGCCGGCCCTAAGGCATTACGTAAATTTATGGGAACTTTCTTCATGCTTTTTAGTAAATTGCTTCATGGATTCAAGACTGGCACAATACCGTTGAATACGTTCGTCTTTGCCATCTAGGTATATTCCTAAGCCGAAGATGCCGTCATGGACAAAATATTTGCATGCAGAATGCGAAGAAGTACTCACATCACTTGTCCAGAGTGCAATTTATCACCTCAAGGATGCTTCTAGTACATGTACGGGCCTTCGAGCTATGCTTTCGCGATCCCTAAAGATTGAATGCGTAAGCTCCAGCAAGACACTAGTATGCAGAGAAAGAGCGGGTCAGAAGTCATAAGGGATGCAAGGTTTATTCTTGAGGGGAGAAGGGAGTTACGTCGCTCTAATGTACTGGAACGCCTGGATCGTTCTCGGGATAGCTTTCTCGGCTGACAGAAAATGGGCCAGGATTTTAGTTGTTCATTACTTTGAGATCGGCAGGCTTCGGATACCACGTTTAAAGATCCATCAAGGAGTCATCCAGAGGACGAGAACTTGAGACGATACTGCCTTTGAGACGGAGCTTTGCCTCGCACAGGTACTGTGCACCCGATGGAAACGGTTTCAGCTTCAGCCACTTGCATGAGCGATTTCCGAGGTATTAAAGCACCTAGGTCAAGGGGTATCGGTGCATTAACGCGAGGTAAACGGGTCCACGAACAAGAGTTGCGAAGTACCAAAGCAACGGGGGTAAGGATTGATGTGTCTCAGGTTTCAGATGTGTTCCTACGGGAGCATCCACACCTGAACCTATGATTGAAGTGTGATTTGGATGGAGGGTGGACTCAGAGATCATACGATGTCGCGTCCTAATTGACAAGATAGACCATTTCTTCCTTGAGATGCCAGACGAACGTTTTTGCGGCTGATAGATAGTTTTCGATTTGACATTCGAAGTCCGCAATCGAGGGACTCTTGAAAGAGCGATTCGAAGTCTTCGACGGTGATTGTCGTGGCCTCATTCCAGTTTTCGAGCCTGCCAGATGAGGTTCGAATATGAATCACCCATCGGATGGATACTTCAATCCTTTTCTTTATCAACGTAGATTCATAGAAATAGAATGTACTTGATCGCTCGAGGTCGCCATCTCTTGGTCGTGCCAGTGGTTCGGTGAAGAAATGCTTTTTCTTCAAGGTGGCAGAATTTTCTGCCCAGCCAAAGGTCACGCGATGAAGCCGGCCCTAAAGCACCGGTTAGACGCGTCGCGGCGAAATCTTTTGCGCTGCTGAATATCTCCATCGAACCACAAACATTACAAACACCTCTACACACGCCATCATGCCAACTATTCGAAACCGTAGAAGTCGAGCCCGAAGAGAGCCCTCGTCTGATCGCATTGAGGAGGACCCGACGCAAGACGAAAACCAGGAAGATGTGGACGAGAACGGGAACGCGAGCGAAGAGGAACAGCCGCGTCGGCGAGGTAGCGCGCAGCAGAAACCACAAAAGAAGGTCAAGAAGGAGAAAACGCGTCGGTCGGCACGGACTCAAGATGAAGACGGCAACGAAGAAGGAGGTGATGGCGCTGAGGCCACCGCGCCGGCGGACAACAATGAAGAAGAGGTCGATGAGGGCGCTTGGCTCGACCTCGACAACTTCAAAAACCAACCTTTGTCGCGCCAAACAGACGGCCTCGTCATTGCTGGCATAGCGAAAGAATGGGATCGGTTTGTTGGGAACTGGGAACGCTCGGCCATGACCATGGCGCCTCAAGTCGCTGAAGCCATGGCCGAGGTGGGGGAGGGGAGAGGAAATGAGAAAGACCTGGTATTGAAGTTCATTCAAATGGATCAATGACACAGTTTAATCTCCTCTTAGGCACTGAAAGAACTCGAAAAGATGGATATCAAGATGCGAGAGTTTGTAGACACGGCAGCGGAAATCCAAGCGCACTATGACATGCTTCTTGACATTCGTAATCAAGTTGCTCGAGAAGATACGGTTCGTTTCGATATCCTTCTCGCTGTTAAATTGAATCTAATACATGTTTCTCTAGAGTGATGTATTGGATCTCTATAATGATGGTGTCCAGAAAAAGAAGGAGGAGTGGGCAGGCAAAACGACGAGACAGAAACTTATCAGCAAGAATGATTCGCCATACCAACTATTCAGGCAAAGAATATACGTTCGTCACCGTCTCAATTTCAACTTCTGAAGGCTAATCCGTGTCACAGGAGGTACAACATCCCGGAGAAGCGATGCCTCCAATGACGGAGTTCATTAGTCGAGGTGAGACACTCAATCTTCTGAAATATTTGTGTGGAGGCCGATACAACTATGCAATACAGAGGAAGGGGATGATTCCGATGACGAAGACCTTGCCGTTGGAGGTGTCAGCCAGAATTTCAAATGTACTCTCACTCTTCTTCCTATGGAGAAACCGCTCCGCTCGTGCGTCTTTCGTCCTTGCAGTCCTTTGTCTTTTTGGCGGCTAATTCCCTACGCGCAGGAGAGTATGCAAGCATGTTTTCTCTGAGGATGGTATAAGATCGTATTTCGCCGATGGCAAACGTAAGACATGTCCTGGAGCTGGGTGCAGTCGAGAACAAATGCTGTCCGACTACGTGGTACGTTCATTCTTGCTTCATCATATGAGTTGCGATGCTGATACCTCTTGGTAGCCGGATAATGAGTTTGTCAGACAAGTAAAGGCATATGTTCGTCGCGAGAAGCGCATGGCGGAGGAACGGGAAGACGACGACGACGACACCGAAGTCATCGAGTAACAGACACGCCAATGACCCTCTCACTTCCTGCTGTAACTTATCTGTTCCATTCTGATTTTGATGACTGAATTTTATTTCTCATCTTAGTGTATCGTATAAACGAGATTATTATACAAGGCCTTGTCGCTTGTATACTTCGGGGCCCTCCGCATTAGTCTTTGACCTTGTCCTTGTGGAACACTCCTAATCGATACACCTGTAAGTACAGTGACTCAACCAGAATTTTATGATCTCGCACCTGGCACCTCCGGCATCCATTGCGCTCTCTGACTGCAAAAGAATTCGCCTTTCGGAGGGAGTTTCTCGGGGGGTTATCCAAAGAACCATAAAACACATAACGGCTCTGGTCCTTGAGGGGTTCCTGCTCTCATCGGGATGAACATTCAGTACTCCCAAGACATCACCAGGTTGAGAGCCTTACGTACACACAGAGAACTCGCGAATGAGGTTCGTGCCCGATCCGTTGTCACCTTCGTGCACCTTCGTGTGGCCTTTGGTTACAGTGAAGGCGTCCTTAGGCACTTTGGTGGTTATCCCGTTCTCCGAACCGGTGAATTTCTGTCTCGGTCAAGTTGGTCTGGTGTCTTGGTCCTCGAGGTCGAATCGTACGCACCTTGCAATTTTGGCAGTGCCGTATGCTCATACTGCCATCTCCTTCCTTGCGGTTAATCTCGTACCGGACAGCTCGGCAGTAGCATCCACCAGTGTACTTCGACATGGTCGTAGGTGGAATAGGAAACATCGTCAGTCATTCGCATTGATTATATCTTGGTCACAGTGGGGAGCGAGGAGTTATGACATCACACGAATCGTCCCATCCAATCTTTCTTCCGTCTCTTACACCATCTAATTCTGAGCGGCCTCTGGCGAGTTTTATGGATAATGTCATTCCGAAGAAATAAACAGATAAAACATACTCAATATGTATTTATTCAAGCAGATCGTACGTATAGTATGCCGAATTAGACTGTGGGTTACTTGCTTGCGTTGCAAACGAGACCACCTGCCACGCGTGCCGGCGCCGCGCCGCGCACACTAGCACTGTACTTCCAGTGGTACTCGTAACAAAAACGAACATTTGACTGGTAAAAATTGAACTTTTGAACATTACTCTGTAGCTCAAAAACTCAAAAAATATGAACACAGCAGGACTCGAACCTGCAGCCTTTAGGTTGGGAGAGGCAATCGAAGCCTAACGCGCTACCATTGCGCCATGTATCCATAGTTTATCGAAGAAACAAAAACTTATATGACGTGCTCAGTGTTCACAAACGAGCTGTGTATCGAAAGAGTCCGATTTTCAAGGTCAAAGGGGCGTTGCAAGTTTTCCAGCTCTTTCATTTTAAACTCTTTCAATTTTATCATAGAAACAATGCGGTGTTCTGTGCGGTACTGGGAAGCCTGGTTTAGGGCACTCTTTTCCCGTAGTGGACGTTTCCCAGACCTTGACTTCACAATTTCAAATTTATCTTCTGACTACATATTCTACTTTCAAACATCTCGTTCAAATGTTGACGATCCATCTCGGATGACTTCTGCCCTTGTTTAGGGTTGAAACCGACCGAACAACGGTTTGAACGTGTATCGAGGACATAGAAGTGGAGATAGCGATTGTGCGTGTGCGAAGAGATCAGGTCTTCGTCGGAAGAATCAGCTCTTTGCCTCCTGAATTGGGCGAAATCGCCTGGATGGGGTGAATCGAGGACGGCGTTCTCGGACAGAGCCACGTGGACACCGCCACAGAACTGTCCCCGGCGTTGTCGGTCCAATCGTCGCCAAGCGTTGGGTTGCCGTCCGGCTAGCGTCCTTAAGAGCAACCACGACGACGCGAAGAGCTGGCCTCTCCCTCCCGCCTTTCTTTTCTTCTCCACAAACGACGACGACGACGTCCTTGCACCCGCTGCTGGTCAGTAGAACCATGATATTCAACCACACAATCATCGACAACCTCCCGACGTCGAGTGGCTCACTTCGTCCAAAATCATCATCTCTCATCTTCGTGGCTGTCTTCATTATCCTCCTCAGCACTTTCGCTTCAGGTCTCATCAAGATCCTCATTCGACAATATCTTTCTCCTCTGCGTCGTCTAAGATGTCCACCGATACCGTCGATGTTATGGGGAAATCTTATGGACATGCACGACCAAGAGAACAACTATCTCATCGACCGTTGGGAAGAGGAATACGGTCCTGTATTCGCATTTCGAGGCTTTCTTAGTGGGAGCAGATTGATGACGACGGACATCCGCGCCGTGGCCTACATCCTTGGAAATGCGTACGACTATCCCAAACCCGACTTCGTGCGAGATGGATTGGCAAGTATGGCTGCCGGGCATGATGGTGCGTCTGTGAATGTTTCCGAACAGACATCAGAGATTCAACATAAACCTCGCGACAGGCCTTCTGACAACCGAAGGGGAACAGCACACGCGTCAACGTAAGATTCTACAACCTGCCTTTTCAGCATCAAGCCTCAGAGCCGTCACACCTGTGTTCTGGGAAAAGGCAGCTGAGGTGAATTTATCTTATCCAATCGCGACGAATACATCACTTAATCAAAGACATAATATAGATTCGTGATATCTGGTCGGCGCTCGCTGAACAGCAGCAGGAGAGCCACCGTTATGATGCAAAGGACGAAAAGCATTGGTCGAAAGGCGCGAAGCTTGATGTTCTTGCGTGGCTCGGACGTGCGACACTTGATGTGATTGGACTCGCTGGTGAGGCTACAAACGACTTCTCGAACACCTTCACTCATCTATTCACGTCTATACGTTACGCCGGGTATCTTTAGGCTTTGGGTATTCATTCGACGCGCTTTCAGACAATTCAAACGCCCTTGCGGATGCGTTTGCGGCAGTGTTTGCTACTGCAAGCACATTCCGTTTCATGATCATCTTAGCGACCTGGTTTCCCATCCTTCGGAAATTCGTGAGTCGCTTATGTTCTTCCCGAGGAACCAATCATCTCATCGTGTATTTGTGGCTTAGCGACGGGAAGAGAGTTCAGAGAAGCACATGCGCAAGACAATACGTGACATCAGCTTACAACTGATCGATGAAAGACGTGCCGCCGCTCAAATTGATGCTCAAGAGGCACTCGCAAAGAAGAGCGAGGGAGACATCCATAGCTATAGTCCCGAGCCTGGGCAAGCTCGAGATCTACTCGGTTTGTTGAGTAAGTTACCAACGATGCGTTTCATAACTGTATGCACTACCTAATCCTTCTTTCCCTCAGTGCGCTCGAATTTCGCTGTGGCATCTCACTTGAGGATGTCAACGTCCGAAATCTTATGTCAGATCTCGACTTTCATTGCCGCCGGGCACGAAACGTCAGCTTCAGCGCTTACCTGGACCTTATACGCGCTCGCAAAAAGCCCCGAAGTGCAGTCGAAATTACGGGCGTCTTTCCGACCTCTTCAGTCCATCCCTATCGGAGATCCCCAGCTTGACGATGAGCTAACGCGTCTGCCCTACTTGGATTGGGTAGTCCGTGAAGTATTACGACTCCATTCCCCAGTCACCAACACGATGCGTGTCTGTAAGAAAGCTCACGATGCAATCCCCGTCGGCGCTCCAGGTGGGTATCTCGATCGCGATGGCCAACGCCGTACGAGCATCGAAATCAAGAAGGGCGATATCATCAGCGTGCCGATTCAAGCTATAAACCGAAGCCGGGTCATCTGGGGCCCTGATGCGAGGGAGTTTAGACCTGAGCGATGGGCGGAAGCATCTCAGTCGAGATGTGCAGTGCCCGGTCTCTGGTCGAATATCCTCACGTTTCTCAATGGCAACACGGTCAATGGCAATCGTTCTTGCATCGGGTACAAATTTGCAATTCTAGAGTGAGTGTGAACTTATCCTTTCTTTTTCCCTCTCCATCTTCCCTTTCGACTTTCTGTTCGGGCATTGAGATCCTGTTCTCATGCTCGTTGTCCCATCTGCGAACCTCATGCCCGCTGGTTTTCCGCGGTTGCATTCAAAGTCGCAATTACGCACCTTCCCTCGTACTTTTTAATCTCAATTCCGACCTCGACCAATTCATATGGTCAAATAAACTCCTTCGGAGGCTCCTCGAGGCGGAACGGTCGCGAAAGTGAAGAAATGAAAAGACTCAATCGATAAATTGAGCTTTGCAGTTTTGCTACCCGCACTGTGAACTTCTCCTATTCAGATCTCTTTTTAATTTGACCTTCGTCGTCTATTCGTTTCGATCCGCATCGGTGTATGCGTGTCATAAGACCGCATCGCTTTATGTCCACTTATCGAGTTCGCACTCGGCCAACTTGGCTCTGGGGTTCCTGACATTTTATGTCAAGCTTGAGCTTGTTTGGGCGGATATGAGGATGCCTCGAGGATGATGCGGGGATCTTGGATCCTGAGACGAAGCGTCATAATTGGCTCCTTCCGGGTGTTCTTCCTGGATGTCGAAAATTTGTCTTTTGCCGTCCATGTTCTTGAAGCTTGCGTAACTGAACGCTAACTTTCTTGTTATCATCGTAGGATAAAAGTATTTTTGTTCGTCCTCCTCCGGGATCTGGAGTTCTCCATTGACCCGACCGTGGTTATCGAGAAAAAAATCAAGTGAGTTGCCCTACCTCCTTTTCCTTTTCGTGCTTTCCTTCGTGTTATTTCTGGCATTCATTGAGGAGGTGGATCTTGGCTTCATTACCATCGTGGTTACCTCCCGGGTACCTCGCACCAAGCTATCCTCGTCATAATACGCACTATGGACCCAAAGCTTCATCTATCCGTTCGGCATCACCCACATCACCATTCACTATCATCATTCCTTCATCTCCTCCTTGCTTCCGCGCCTCCAAGTGTACTTCCATGCTGCCTGCCTATTGCGTGCTCCTCCCTCTTACTGCCCCGCACTGTTGTGCGGTAAATTTGACTTGTGGGAGCGAAGCGTGCACGGCGTTACTGAGCACGGATCCTCTCTCCTCGGCGAACGCCCTCAGGCCTCAGGCCTCAGCTGCCCTTTTGCCTTTCTTTTGTCGCCTTTTCATTCGTATCTCTCCTCGCATCGCAGGAGATTGTCCTTTTCTCCGCATTCCGCATTGCTTTCAATCTTCACATTGGCCTCTCTCCTTACTTTCTCCTTCATTTCGATTCATTGCGCACCATCGCAGTCCCACACATTGGTTTTTCGCTACCATGGATCGTGGCGCTGCGATGACGCGATGTTTTCTCTTTCTTTCATTAAGCCCATTCTCCTGCATTCCTCTTCCGAACTCGTACTCATTGTGGTCGTCCTGTGCAGCGTCGTCACCCGACCATGCGTCAAGTCCGAGCCCGAGCGAGGAAATCAGATGCCGCTCTTCGTACGAAGAGTTCCTCACGATTTCGAATGGCCAGTATCGCCACCTCCTCCACCGTTCTGAATTCCTTGCTTGTAGAATCACATTGTACTATTTTCTTGTTGCTGTTGTATCGTTATGTATTGTTGTAGTTTGCTTGCTTTCGTTTATTTGAGGAGTTGCTCGAGTTGCTCTCTAAATGTTCTTGGGTTTCGTAATCGTACGCCGAGGTGAAAGGAGGATCTTTCCTTGATTTCGTTCTGCCCTGGATTGACTTTTGCTCGTGGAGCGGACAAAACCACCAATCGCACGGTATTTACCTTCATCTACTCTGTATCTATTACTCGCTCTCACACCCATAGGCATTCACGAAAAGCATCCACGCACGTCCTCGTCGTCGGTCCGTCCATCTATCAAAGTCTGTACGTTCAGCATCAACATCATTGCATGGCGCATTATGCACCATCTTTTTCGCCGCCACCCGCCCCGCGCGCGTTCACTCTCACTATCAGCCACTTCGCGTCCCTTGGTTTATCATCATCAGCACTGACAGTCAATCCTCTAGATCTATCCAATCCTATCTGGTCCCGGTCCGTACGCGTTTCATCGGCGTCACTCCGTCGCGCATTGCATCGCACTGCTGTACTTCTCCCCATGTTCGCATCGAACCGTCAAAGTCAACTTTTACGTTTACGTTCATGTAGCAACAGGGCATGAGCAATGATCACGGTAAGTACTAAATCACGACAAATTTTTCAAGAAACACGAATGCTAACCGTACGTTCGTTGATTTTGTGGGGTTTTTCCTTTTTCTTTGACAGGTATATCTGTTGATACCCATGCGGGGTTTCGCATTGATAATTGTACCGTCCACCACCAGAGGTTCAACGTTCAGCAAGGAAATCTGACTTCCGCAATCGTCGATCGACGTTTCTGTGCTCATGCTCTCGAGGCACAAGCCTCTTTGTCGAAGTTTCATGGCAAAACTAATCCTGCAAGAAAGTCAGTCAGGTCAGCAGCGGCCCGCCAGAGCCGCTTCAACCCGCAGATTCTCCGTTCGATTTCTGGCCTTTTCTTTCTCTCTCCAAAAAGCGCGAAAACTGTAGCTGAAAGCGGATTCCAAGGAACTCAACTGAACGTCAATTATAGACGCGGACCTTGCACTCGGCATTCTGTTTCTTATGGCTCGGATCGAGACCCAGTCTATCAGGACGAAAATGAATTCCTGCGAAGTTGATCCTTCCCTTCCCAGCAGCTGAGTACGAATTTCTCTCCTCATTCAAAGTTGCGTCGTCTTTTTTCTGAGTTTACAGCACATTAGGAACATCCCTCCCTCCCCACGCCAAGTCGCAGGCTCCTCTGCGCTGGGCCACACTGAGTGGGAGGGCCCGGATTCGAAGGAAGGCGGCGGGCGATCTGGACGACGGGAAAAGATGAGGGGTAAGGCCTGTGAGGGACTGAAATGAAGCTTCGATGAAGCTCACTACTGGCTATCTTCATCGCGCATTTGCTCAGATGTCCACTGTTCAGTCGAAGCAACGCTGGCAAGGACCGAAGGTACGCCTCACGCATTCTTCCAAGCCCCGCTGACGCGCATGATGATGTGTAATACTACTCAGTAGTACGGCATCGAAGAAGGTACGTGTACGTGAGCTCAGGCCTCAGGAGGTTATTCTTGGAATCTTCATACAGTAAGTTCTTTTATGATTTGATTTGCTTTGCTTTTTTTGATCTTCGACGCACTTCTCTCTTTCTGTTCTCTCTCTGTTTCTGATGCCATTCGAATGCAGTTTCGTGCTACTGCCAGCGCACTACACTCCTCCGAGTCAGTACTCAGTTCTACTGACCGTTTCGAAATCCAATCATCGCGTTATTTCATTTCACATGGAAAATCCATGTAGGTGATTTAGCATCGTCTTCGCCTTCCAAGCGGTCAGTGTTTTCTGTTCCCTCGAGCTTTTCTATCCTTACTCTCTCACCCCAGTTCCTTCGTTCCTTTAAGCTCGTTCCTTAGGCCTTAGGTACGACCGAGCAAAGAAAGAAATCGAAACTCTAATCACATGGATACACGGACGTTCGATTGCATAGATGCACACTGCTACTCCCACATCTCAGAAAGCGGCCTCGGGATTTCGAGAGTACTGTTCAAGGTAACGGCGACATCACAACCCGATCTCCCGATTTCCCGACTTCAAGCCTTTGGACTCAGGCCACGGCTCGGCGAGGTCAAGTCTTCGCGCTCTCACTCTGCCGTGATCGGCCATGCAAACCGAAGGGAAGTCGAGTCGAGGGATCTGCATCCGTCGACCGGTGACTTCGAATCGCCTGAATCCCTTTCGAGGTTCTTCGACAACTCCTCACTCGCAGACCCACCCGCCCAGATGAATCTCTTTCTCATTAAGTGGATTAATTAATCCAAGTTACACGTACTCTACTCACCTAGCGGCTATGAAGACCAGAGACGAATGAATTATTGAACTGGGATTTTCTCAGGTGCATCCTGCATCCGCTTCAAGACGTCGTCGACTCGGAGGAAAGAGAGAGAGCTTGGAGAACTTGAAAAAAAAGGATACCTCATTCAACTCAATCGAGGGGTCCAAGGCTTGCACCAACCGACCGACCGATCGATCATTGAATTCGTCTCGGAGCGGAGGACGAACTTCGAATCCCAACTTCCAACTTCCAACTTTCACGCATCAAAGACTGAAGACTCTGAACAACTCGGAAGACAACTCGAAGCTCGAAGTTTATTAAGGGGGAAAGGGGGGAATAAGTAACTTGCTAGTGCTACGACATAGCTTATCGCGATAAGGTATTACAGTGTCATGGAACTCGAAGTAGCTGTACGTATGCGATCTCTCACAAAGTCTTCTCGAGCGCTTTCGCTTTTCGACTCGGAACCTATCTCTCATTCAAACGGAACGAAGGTAAAATCAGAGAAAACTAGTCGAGTCGATAAATTTAAATATATTCACTTGGGGGGTATGTACACTACGCATATATGTATATACAGACAGTCTGTCGATCACAATCACATTCAAGTTCATGGAGTCGGAGTTGCAGAGAAAGACCCTATTACTAGTAAGATACTATACAAGCCTTCTCGCGAACAAGGTATATATTATGGATGGAGTGAAGGGGAGGAGTGGATGATTATTACACGTGAAGACAGCGAGAGACAGGGAAGATAGAAGACGCAAGCGGTTTAGATAGATAGATATGGTGAGGGATCTCGGATGGATATACAGTGAGTGCGAGAAAGGATTAAATATTAAATAGGTAGGTATATATATATATAGGCTTGGTGTCATATTTTACGACCTGGGTAGCGGGACGAGGGGGTAGGGAAGGGAGAGGGGAGCGACTCAATCGCTCGGACTGGATTCGGGGGCGGTAGGCCAGTACCAAGTTGACGGGCGGTGACGGGCTCAAGATGGGATGGGGACGCTCAGGTCCACGAGGACGACCAGGAGGACGACGAAGGCGACGACGGACGGGGATTATCGATCGACCGGACAAAGCTCGAAAGCCAAACTCGAAAAAAGGACTTGAAAAGAAAAAAATAATATACCATAATACACTATGATACGATATATACTGATATAACAACAACGATGCGTTAACGGACGCTGAGACGGAGACAAGACTGAGAGAAAGACGAAAGAGACAGGAGGAAAGAGAGGGAAAGCAGAGACAAAGACGTAAATATACTGCAGGTGGTACACTATGAGTTGATGAGGAGTTTGATGTTGATTTGGGTAATAAGACAATAAGAAGTAAGGAAAGTAGTAAGGAGACCGCGCGTAGTTAGGTGAGTGGGCCCGGGATGAGTGAGGAGACTGGAGGAGGATAGAGGGGAGACGCGAGGAAAGAATGACTGAAAGGAAAGAATGAAAAGACGAAAGAAAGGCGAGACCGTCTGCAAGAGTCCGAGGTTCCAAGAAAAAAACAACAACGAAAGAAAGCGAAAACAAGAAGATTTTGAGAACAGAAAAGCAAAAGAAACGAAGAGCGGAAAAAAAACGAAGTAAGTCAAAGCAAATATTAAACCGATCGATAATAATCCCCCATGCCCGCCGAATCCATCCCATGTAGCCTCCTTTTTGACGATATTCGTGTTCGAGTTCATTTTGATTCTGAGGAGGGGTATCATTTTGACGTCACGTCTATTGCCCATCATCCGCCCCCGTATCCGGGAACGCATACGTCCTCTGCGGGCCCGACACCATCCCTCCCCCTCCTCCAAGACTCCCCAAACTAAGACTCGGCAACGGTCCCCCAACTCCAGAAGACCGCCCCAGCCCGAGCCCCGCAGGCAACGACGGCCTCGGCACCCCAAGGCCCCCTGCACCACCGTATCCTCCTCCACCCATCGACCCCGACCCGGAAGACGACGACGAAAGGTGGTACAGCTGCAACCCACTGCCCCCTAGGCCGGACGAGCCAGGCCCGGAGTGCGAGGCAGAAGAAGAGGAAGAGGAGTGAAGACCACCGTACCCGCCGTGCAGGGCACCCGGCATAGACGCGCGGCGCTGGGCATACATATCTCCCGCTGCGCCTCCATACATCGACGATGACGACGAGGAGGATGAGGTGGAAGGGTAGGGCTGGTACGCATGCGAATGTACGCGCTGCTGGTGATGATGATGCGCGCCTCCATGGTGCTGCTGCTGGCCCGGATGACTCAACGCAAGCGCCCCACCCGCCGACAACGGCGACACCGAGCTCCCACTAGAACTACTCGCCGCGCTCAACAGCGATCCCGCTCCCAATCCCCCAAGACCACCCAGACCCGTACTCTGCAACGAAAGGTGATGATGCTGCTGTTGTGCGTACCCATGGTGCGCGTGTTGTTGTTGCTGTTGTTGTTGAAGGTGCTGATGATGCTGACTATGCGGCGCGAGCAGTCCCGGTGCACCGACGCTCGGTCCCGAACGGTTCGTAGGGAATGGCACCGTCGTTGTCGGTCCCTGCGCAGCCCGGTTCGCAGGTGCAAGAATACGTCGCCTGGCCTGTATCACAATCATCCTCATCAGTACCTCTCCCAATACTCACTCAAAAAAACAACAAAAGCAAGAAAGAAACACACATTGATCATCCAGTTCGACACCTGACTCATACTCAACCCCGTCGCATTGCACAGCTGCTTCTTCTCCTCCTCACTCGGATACGGATGATCCGAGTGACGATGCAGCCAGTCCTTCAAGAAGTCCGTCGTCGGCTTCGGCAGCTTGCCCCTCCTCCGCTGCTGAGGGCGGGCAGCCACTTGCGCTGCAGCCGCCTGGGCCGCTGCTGCGTGTTGTTGTTGTTGAGCAGCAGCTTGCTGCTGGGCGGCGACGGCCTGCGCGTGCTGGACCTGCACCTGCTGGACCTGAACTTGCTGTTGTTGCTGCTGCTGATGCTGGAACGCCAAATTCTCCAACGGGTTCGCCGTCTGCCCCCCTCCAAACCACGACGACGACGACGACGACTCTTCTTTCGGCTGCGTCTGCGCATACTGAGCCTGCTGCTGCTGCGAATGATGATGATGGTGCCCCGCAATCCTCGACCCCGCAAACATATCCTTCCCCACACTATCAAGCGGCGTCACCGGGTACCCCGCGCTGCTCGGCGTCGCACTCGTCAGGTTATTCGAGGAGCCGACACCACCCTCCGCACCGGGTGTGCTGCCCCCGCTGTGTTGCTGGTGCTGCCCATGGTGCTGATGATGGTCGGGCGACGAGCTCGAGCTCGAGCTGCTCAATGCAGCAGGCGGCGGGAACGAGAAACTCGTCAACGCAGGGCTCGAGCCCGCGCTCAGACTCGTCTGTCCCTGCCCTCCATTTCCACCTGCACTCCCTCCTCCATACCCGAAAGACGAAGGCGACCCCGCCCCCGAACCCAGCGGGCTCGCAAACAGCCTATTCTGATGTTGCTGCTGGTGGTGCTGAGGATGCTGCTGCATAGAATGCCCAAGCCCCCCAAGTCCGTACGCGCCGCCCGCCGAATGGTGCTGATGATACAGATTCGGGAGACTTCCCCGTCGGAGTTCATGCTCCAGCCTACGCTGCGGGAACGCCAGCCCACCAAGGAACGACGAGTTCGAGTTCGCTCCTCCCGCCAGGCCCTGCCCCTCGATCGGCGGCAAATGCACCTTACTACTGCCCTCCTCCCCGGGCGCGCTCAACGGTTGCGCAAGCAAGCCTCCCTCAGGCGGAGTCTCGCTCCTACTGTTCGCACCGCCCATGACCCCACCAAGGCTCAACGTCGGGCGCATCCTCTTCCGTCCCTCCATCCCGCTCGCACTCCCACCAAATGGATGCTGCATCCCCGAGTCTTCATCGTCCATCTCCAACTCCAACCCCCCGTCACCCATCTCCATCTCGTCGTCCTCCCTCCCGCGCCTCCCAAGCGCAAGCCCGCCATCATGCGATGCCCTCCTCTTCGCGCTCGCATTCGGTCCCCCGGGAGCGAGCAGCGACCCAAAGGCAGAGGACGAGGACGGCGGCTCGCTGACGTCGCTCTCCGTCGTGCCTGTCGTGAGCGAGGACATCCCGCCGAGGCTCACCCCGCTCGTGGTGCTCATCCGTCGGCCGTACGCATCCGTCAGGTCGAGGTCGAGGTCCATGTCTGAAAGATGTTGTTGTTGGTTATGTTGCTGTTGCTGGTGCGACTGGTGCGGCTGGTGCATCATCCTCGCGTGCGTAGTGGTCTGGTTCGAGCTCGACCCAGATGAGGAGGGGGAGGAGGAAGAGGCGCCGGACGCGTCGCTGTGTGAGGTCGAGGGGAGGGACGTCGCAGACCTGAGTAAAGCGGAGAGATAGTCAGCGTACGGTCCCAATCACAGAGAGCAAGGACAAGATCGAGATCGAGATCGAAGAACGAAAGCAAGAAAGACGTGGTGGAAGAGGGTGAAAAACAACCGAGCTCAGACGACGGACGACGACCGAAGGACAGAAAAGCGAAAAACGTAAATCAACCACGCGGAAGGAAGGGAAGGGAAAGGGAAAAGACTCCAAGACACAACAAAAAGGAAACCACCGATCCCAGAATTCCCAAGTTCCCAAATTTCCCGCCAGCAAAGCAGTCAGTCAGCCAGGCCAGGCACCGATACGCACAACGCTCCCAGCACTCACGCAATGCAATGCAATGCGTACAAGTCGGCGAACCCGAACCCGAAAACTCGACAACAAACCACCACGCGACGCAAGACACAACAAAAAACACAAGACACAGCACCCGCGCACCCGACCGAGCACACACAGGACACAGGACACAAGCCCGAGTCCGAGTCCGAGCCCGAAAGCAGACGGACCAAACGCAGTCCCAACCCTCCCTCGATGAAGACGGGAAGAGAGTCGCGAGTCGCAATCGGGTCGGGTCCCAAACCAACCCAGCCTCCTCCCAGCCTCGAACAATAAATCAAAGAAACCGAAACTGAAATCAAATGAAGAGAAAACCGAAAGCAAATCCTAATCCAAAAATAACCCGCGCATACACCCAGCCCTCCTGAAGCTCGAAGCAAAGGATGCTGATCTCCGCGCATCAAAACCAAACCCGTCCCAACTCCCAACCCACACACGGCACGAAATCAAGCCAGGCCAGGTCAGGCGAGAGGCAGAACGGAAAGGAAAAACGCAGACGCAAGGGCCACCCAACCGCCGCAAAATCGCAATCAATCACCAGCTCGTCGCACTGCGAAACTCAGAGAGAAAAAACTCTCTCCGGAAGCGCCTGCTCGACCTTGCGCTCCCACCGCCCAAAGAACACAGAACACAGAACACAAAAAGCGAATGCGTTCTCCCACCCGATTCAGTGATCAATGTAGGACCACGTCCCCGGGATTGGATCGACGACAAACGGCATAACACGTAAAAGAAAGGAAAGAAAGATAACGGCTCGGCACCAAAAACATGAAATATGAACGACGCAGCCGCAACCGACGCAACCGCAACCGCCAGCCAGCCCTCGCGCTCCCAAAATAAATCACCCAAGTAAGAGCTGAGAGAACGAAGAACGAAGGAAGAGCCAGCCAGGCACGACTCAGCGAGTCAGCCGCACGACCAAGCACAAGCCCCTCTCGCGCCGGCGGCGCCAACGAAGTGCGAAACACAAGAGAAAACGAAGACACATACACAAATTTACGAATCAAGAAGTGGGAAGGATGGATAGGGGGAGAAGGTTAGGAAGGAGGGGTAGCGTAACGACAATCAAAGAAGGATGTCGAGGTGACAAAGTCCATCGAAGCACAAAGAGAGGGGAGGAGTAGGAAAAAGACATTCCAGACCCGAAGAGTCCTTAACGCCAAAACGGCGGGCGACTCTCGGGGTCGAGAACGAAAAGGAGCGAAGGGAGGGGGAAGAGGGGTGCGGAGAAAGAGACGCGTCGCGGGGAAGGGGAAGGAAACGGAAGAGTCGATAGAGTCGATAGTATAGTGATCGAGTAGAAATTGAATAGGGCGACGGAGGGAAGAGGGTAAAGGAAGACGAAGGAAGAGACGACCGAAAATCTCTGAACGACAGACGTGCGAACGAGAACGAGAACGTAGGACGAAAGTCGTCCATCCGTCTCTCCATCCACTTGTCGATGCAAGAGAAATGAAAAATTGAAAAAAGAGAATGGAAAAATTGGAACTCGGGGTGCGAGAGGTTTGCGTGCGTGCGTGCGTGCGGTCTCGAAGTCGACCGCGAAAGAAACAAATCGAAGCAAACAAAAAAAAATCGAATCAATCAAACCAAAAAAACCACCACTCACATCTCCTCTCCATCCCGTCCACTCATCGTTCCGTTTGCGCCGTTTACTCCTATAATCGTATTGGTCGTGGTATTCCCGTTCTCGAGCTCGTCGCTAGGAGGGAACCTGAAATCCGCGTCCAGCAACTCTTGTTGCTGTTGCTGCTGTTGCTGTTGGAGGAGGGAGTGCGTGTTGTGGGTGTGGTCTTTCGAAGGTCTGTTGAGAAGGGAGAGGAGGGATGGTTAGTGAGTGTTCTGAACGATTGATTGGGATAAGGGAGGATAGAAGAGAAAGGAGGAAGTAGAAATGAGAGGAAGGAAGGTATGTAGACGAAGAACGAAGAACGAAGAACGAAAGACGAATGAGAGGAAACGACCGTCGCAGTAGTAGTGGTAGTAATGAAGAAACGAAAGAAAACGACTCGCATACTCCGTCTCCGTCTCCTCCGCGTCCACTCCTCCGCGCCGAGCGACTGGCCGAACGCGAACGAGAAACGGACGACACAATCACGCGAATGAAAACGAGTCCTCGGGCAAAACAGGGAATCCCAAATGCTTGTCTGAAGTCTGACAGACGCAGATCAAACAAGCAAAAACGCGCAAAAGACGCGCAAGCAAGCACGAATTAAACGCCAGACCCACACGACGAGAGAGTGTGCGAGTGCGGGAAGCAGACCCGCGCCGCCGTCAGCGTCAGCGTCACTTCGCTGCACCCACCACGCACCCAAAACCCGAAGGAAAGAGCAAGAACGCAAATCCCCCTCTCTGACTTTGACGCTTTTGACAGCTGTCAAGGAGAAAGAGACGCTCCGTCTCGTCCCTCACACACATCCTTGCCTACGAACTCGTCGCATAGAACGTAAACGTTGCACGTACGCGTCGATACGTGTAAAGCCTATCTGCCCATCCCGCACCTCGAGCTTCTCGCACAAGAGGGCTTCGCGCAGGGGTGGGAGCGGCAGGCGCAAGGCGGCCCGCCTCGAGGACTCCGCAATCAAGGCATCGATGAAGGATGAAGGCGATGCTTGGGATGCGGTCGGGGCGGTGCCAAGCGCACGTCGTGGTTCGGGATTATTTTTGCGAAGTGGGATGAAGGAAGTGGAAGGGATAAAATGAAAAAAAACCCCCCGAAAGGTAAAATGAACGGGAATGGGAACGAGTGGAGGAAGATGGGTAGGGAAAGGAGAAAAAAATCGAAAGCCGAAGACATCGAGCGGGCGCGAGAGCTCGAAAGCGAGAATCACGAACGCCTCGATGCCAACGCCCCCCTCGGCCTCGGACTCGGGCGACGCCTCGTCAACGCGTCGCCGACGTTGTCGAGGAAAGCAAAAAAAGTAAAAAACAAGTAAACGTAGAATAAGAAACGCAATAAATCACGTCCATCCCCCCGTCGACCCATCCACCCGTGCACTCGACGCCCGACACAAGCACGCGAGCGCATACTACCACACGACACCTCGCCCCCTCGCCCCTCCATCCACTCACCCTCCCTCCGAGGAAGGAGAGTAAACGGATGACGCGTCGCGTGCCGTAAACCAATTCGACTCGATAAATTGCCATCGAAGTCGATTTGGCGTTTAGGCTCCCCCGTGCTCCCTCCCCGAGCGCCTCCCTTGGCTCGTGCGCTGTCAGCCTTCCGGTGGTAACAGCTGACGCGAGCGCACAGTCAACATTGAGCTAAGCCCAAAGCCTCGACGCTAGGCTAGGCTCAGACCCGGAAGAGAGGAGGGTGGGGGACCGGGTGTGTAAATGCGTCGTGACGGTGACGGTGACGAGGAATGTGAAGCGGTAGAGGGGGAGGGTAAAGGATCAAACGCGAGTAGATAGGAAATGGTAAGAATGGAATGAAGGGAACGGAAAGGAAAGGAAAAGGAAACTCCGCATCCACATCCTCCCAAATCAAAATCGACACCGAACACGAAAGAAGGAAATCGACCTCCCCCTCTGCGCATATGTCGATCACTATATCAAAAATCGAAGGAAAGAAGGCCAACGAAAAGAGAAAAGAGTGTAGTAATAAAGAGCGAAAGAGTGAATGTGAAACGCGAAACGCGCCGCGGGAACGGGTGCGGGTGCGGGTGAAGCTCGAATGTCTGTCTGGCTGGCTGGCCTGGTCTGGCGTGGCTGACTGGCTAGCCTGGTCTGGCATGCGAGATGGATGGACGCAGGCGGCACGGAACACGCACAAGGACTGAGTCGAAGCGCGCGTATCCCCTCTGCTGTGCCCGCCCTCCTCACCTGCTCGGTAGCCCACTCGTGTGGTGCGCCCGGAGAGGTGCCCGACCCCCTCACCCGTCCCCGCCTCGCGTCCCTCATCGAACGCGGAACGCGGGACAGGGGACCATCAAGCACGCAAAGCGGGTCGGCAGTCGGGCGGGGAAGGGGAAGGGCAGGCATGCGTAGGCGTGCGTGTGACGGAAGGGAAGGGAGGGAGGAGAGGGGGGAAGCGAGTAGGGAGCCGGGGGTGTGATGGTGGGTGTGATGGGAAGGGAAGAGGCGGGAGGTGGATTCGAAGGCAGGGCGAAGGAGAAATAGGTAAGGGGGGCTGACCGACAGAGGACGGGGGCGAGCGCGTTGAGGAGGGGAGGATGAGGGGGGACGGAGCCGAGACACAGCTTGCCAGCCAGACACACCGCACTCACAAACGAACCGAAAACCAAAATGACAGCAAAAGAGATAGGAAAGGACACTCACGAACTAAACTGCAACTGCAACTGCGCAATATTAAAATCGTTCAGCTCGTCGCCGTTCCTTCCCCCGAGTCTTGCTTCCTCTCCGTCGTGGTGGTCGTGGTGGTCGTGGCTGTTATTGAGATGGTCAAGGTGCAGGATATGCTTCGGCGAGAGGGAGAGCATAGTCGCGTCGGTCGGTCGTCACTTCTTGTCCAACGCAACGCGTGGTTGGCAGGCAGGCGTCGCGGCGTCGAGCAGTAGGCAGATAGGAATGGAGACAGACAGTGGACAGGAAACGACGGACGGAAGAAAAAAAAATGACAGGGCGGACCAGTGACCAGTTCGTTCTCAGTCCACCAGGGCACCCACCCATCTCTTATAACACACCCAACCCTAACCAGATACCTCACTGAATCGACGCATTGCATTTTAGGCTATATTACTTACGTAAATCTTAGATGGGGGTCCACCAGATTGGCGGCGCTCCGAGGAGGTTTTTTTTCTTTTCTCTCTTTCCTTTTTGCTGCTTTCGATAAAATTGGTTCTCGGCTGCAATTGCACACAGACCCTGACTGGCCTATGGACTATGGACCGCCCGAATCGAGCGGAGACCCCTTCTCACCCACCCAGGTCCTTCGCCTTCGTGGCGTTCCAGTTCCTCGAGAGCGTACGCACACACAGCACACAGCAGAAACAGACCGACCGCAAAGCCGCAAAGCCAGAGCGCCGGTCCGACAGCCCCGTCTCGTCTCTCTATCCTCACTCTCCTTCACTCACTCGGAAAGAAAAGAGAGCAAAAAGACAAATGGACGGGCCAAGCACTTCTCTCTTCTCCCCTCCCTCCCTCAGGCTCCCCCATATCTGATACCCAATAACAACGGGCGGCTTCTTCAAAACTCACCTACGCGTCGTGCGGTCGAAGGCGAGTTCACCCAACACCAATCATCACCCAATCATCCTCTAGATGATCCATCCATCCACTGGGCGTCTTCCTTCCTTCTTCCTTTCTCTGCGCAGAGGCTGGCTGCGTACGGCGCGTCTGTCTTCTCCCAGCGGCAGAAGGAAGAAGACAAGGAAAAACATCAATCACCTCTGCGCAGCGCACCCAAACTCATCGTTTTCTCGCCAACTCGGCTTTAGCCCTCCTCGTCCTCCCTCTTTCCCTTCTCTCGTTCCCTCCTCTATCCCCAACTCTTCCGTCAGGTCCTTTCACCGCGTCTTGGGTTAGGTCTCCATCCATCCTCCGACTCCCCCTCCCCCTTGGCCTCTCAGATCCCTCCCCTCGGTCCTCGCTCCCCTTCATCGCGTCGCGAATCCATCCGTCAACCCTCTCGACCCTACCCTTCTCCTTCCTCCGCCCCCCGTCCCTACATCGAACTCCCCCCCTCCATCGCGCCCACCTCGCACCTCTCCTAATCAACGTCAACCCATGCACTCACCCATGCACTCATGACTGCATGACCGCTGAAACATCCTCCAATCCCCGACCCCACCTCCTCCTTCCTACAGCCCTCGCATTCCAAGACCTCCAACTCCCAACCTGAACGCGTCGCGGCACCGACCCACTGAGTCGAGTCGATCCCGCCAAGCCCCCCGAGCAACTCTGAACACAAGCCCAAGCCCCCCACCCATCTGTTCAGTGTTCTATGTTCTTTCCATCGAACACGCAGACGGATCCAACGCAAAGGAACGAACGCCTAATATTAATGTTCGAAATTGAAAATCCCCGTGTTTGTCGTGAGTTCCGTCCTCTACCTCCTTACAATTCTCACTGCGTCTGCGTCGTGTCTCGTACTCCGCAGATCCAGTCTATCATCCCATGGCCCAGATCTATGGCACTGGTATCTAGAGGCACATTCGCTCGCGCCCACAAAACTGCGATCCAACTAACCAACCAACAGCCAATTAACAGCAACCAATCGAGAATCCTACTGCGCATACGCGGTGCATATCTGCATCTGCATTCAACGCGTCAAAATAAAACAATCTCCTCCGACAAGACTGTAACAATCCAGACAGTCACGACAGACACAATTGACCCGCCCATCCGTCAACGGTCTACAGCTTTCAATAATCCACCGACGAACGCGCTCGATCACCCAGTCGTCTCCAGCTACACGCGCAGTACAGGAAATCAAAGTATTCTCCTCGGACAACTGTCAATAAATAAACTCGAAAAAAAAATGCAAAATAGTTCTATACGAAATAAAAGAATTCAAGAAATTTTCAATATCTCTCAATTCTGCGCGATGAGGGGGCTACGACCTCCCGGCAAGCAACGAGCGAACGAACAAGAGAATAGCAAGCTCTGGCTTCACAGTCGTGGAAAGCGCCTCATCTCCCGTCCCCGAAAGAACGCGCATTCCATCCAGCACAATCCACGCATACGTACACACACGCCGTATCACTCCTCACCAGCAAGATGCATGATCGACAACGCGGTGAGCTCTCCCCCCCTTTCTCTTCCTCTTCCTCTTTCTCCCCCCTCGTTTTCCCTAATCTCATCTCTCGCCTCGCGCAAGGCAGCGAGTCATGGCTCATCAACCCTAATTATCCAGCTGCAGAAAACCCGATTAATTCAGTAAAATAAAATATTCCGCAAATCTCCCGCCTCTCCCTAACCCTTGCCTCTCCCTAGCCCTTGCCTCTTCTCTCTTCTCCCTCCCCCTTCTCCCGCCTCCCTCACCGTCACCCAGCCCAACCCTCCCCGCCTCCCCCCTCTCCCCCCTCCTCCTTGTGCCCCCCTCCTCGCAACACAACACTATCTCCTCGCACCATCCCACCACGGACTCCTACGCCGCCCCCCTCTTCGTAATCTTCCCCCTTCGTCATCTTGCGTCATCCCGCCATACGCACGTACATGTACGTACCGCTCTCCGCAAATCCCTCTTCTTCCTCATAACCCTTTCTGCTCATATTCCTCGTCCACCCGCCCCTTACCCGGGCTCGACACGGAAACGAGTACGTATGTTCACGTCTACGTCGACATACATACGACGAAGACGGCGACGGGTGCAGACGCGGACACAGACATCCTCACATCCTCACAAACATCCATTGCGCCTCGGAAACGGCGACCAAAAACACAAACCTCCGACTCCCAACCTTACGCCTCCCTCCCCAACAAATCCATACACTCAAAACATACACCCATCCATTCAATTACAAAACATACGCATGGCAACATCAACATCAACATCAACATTATCCCTCGAAATTCCGCTCCACCTTCGCAAGCACGCCATCCCAATATTCCAATCCCCGTACCCGCGCCTAATCTTCACAAAGCAATAAAACAAATCATAGCGGCCTGCTTTACAGCACCAACACCTTAAGCACCGGTCCTGACATCCGATCTCCTAACGCTCAATCGACCTCGGCGTGACATCACCGTCTTCGCTGACGTCTTCCTTCTACGCAGCAATGAGCAATGCTTCGAGCAGCAAGTGCGGTCTCATCTCACCTCACGAAAAATCCGGTACTTCTCTCTCTCGTCCTCCGAGTCCGTATGTTTTCACACATCATTCATTATGAATTCCAACTGATTATATTTTATTCGTGGATCAAGTCACCGACTCCTCACAGGCTCGCTCTTCCCTCAAATTATAAAAAATGCCTCACCACATACGTTCTTCCTACGTCTATTCGTACGTAAAAAATCCTACTTTACGCATACAAGAATAACCCTCCCCTTCGCTGCCAGTGCTCTCTAAATTTAACCCCCAACGCGTCGAACACGAGCTCGCGACGCACCTCCCGAGTCGGAGGACGATCTTACTATAATTACAGGACAAACCAAAAGTGTCAAAAGAATAGAAAGAATAGAAAGAGGGGGAGAGGACGGGACAGGAGAATCGGCTCTGCGTACCGAAAGGCGAGTCGACGTCAATCCTACAGCTGTACTTGTGCGTTTCTTTATTTCGAAATTGCCGAACAAATCCATATGTACACTGTTTGAATTCAAGTTCTCCCCCAGGCATAAAGCTCCTCACGTTTAGACCTCAACCTAAAGAGAGAAAGACTTCCGGGCGTTTGGAAACCGAAGCGCGCATTGAAGGGTCTAACGCGAACTCATCACCACACCCGCTTACCGCCTTCTCCACACCATGATACTTCCTTCCAGCGCCTCTCCCCCTATCCAATCCATTCCTCCATCCATAAATTACAGATGCACAACTCGGCACTCCCCATCTCTCATCATCCCGCAGACTCTGATTAATTCCTCTCCGAACTCTACATACTATGCACCCACACACTGCGATCCAAATTCCAGTACCTGGATTCTATTACTAGCAGATCGCGACTTGTAGATCGCACCTCCCTCCCCGACTCGAGCGCCTAAGAAATCGTGCTTCTTTCATTGGAATACGCTTACGCACAAATGATAAATAAAATATCATAACGCTATAGTCGACAGACGCTCGACCCAATTTACCACTAAAAACCCGAATCCCATACTCGTATCCCGCAAGGTGAATCCATAATTAATCCAAGTCAATCCCCCCTCGAACTTCCCTTCTCTTCCCAAGTACCTGATAATGATAGTGATAGTGATACTTTACTGACGTCGATCGAGCCCCACCGCCCCTCCTTACGCTTCTCAGTTTCGAACGCACGATTACCGCAACGAGTTCTTACCTTACACGCAGCAGCAAAAATACCACCCAAACTCACATTATTAGTAGTAAGACAGCTCGCCATGCCTTGACTTTTGACACATCAAATCAAATCAAATCGAAATCAAGAAAACGCCAGTCACTGGCGTCCAAGAAGTAAGGAGCTCATGGAGAAGTCGAAGCACACGGAAACACTGAGAGAAGAGAAGAGAGGGAGAGAGATTGACAGAACAGCGCAATTAAACTTCGGTAATTACCATAAAGGCAACCTCCTCGTACCTCAAGCTCCTCATACTCTGAACGAGTGTGATGCACCCACACCCACATCCACACATGCGGCGCATATACATGTACGCATCTCTTCTCTCTTTTCCTGCCAGTAAAGGTAAGTTTGGCAAGAACAACATGAATATCACTCCGACGAGCGCGCAAGATCACCAGCCCAGTACACCAATCGGGCAAGATACGAGCGAGAGACTCAGAGAACGCGATCTCAAGCAAGGAACGAACCGCCCAGCGAAGAAAGCTCCCGAGCTTCGCCTCATCCAAACTCGAGCACAGCGCAGCCGCGGAGAGACCTTCCTTCGCAGATCCATCACTTCTCTCGAAGTTCTCTCACTTCTCATCTCCCATCTCTCATCTAAACGCGATCACCCCCTCGCCCCTCCCCTATCATCATCCCACCACAAATAGACGAAATAATTGATCATATGCAACTTACCACTCACCCGTCCGTACATCCGTTCGATTTCGTTCACACCCACGCACCAAAAGCCATCATCCCAAGCCGAAGCGCAGCCAGTGACAGAACGGCATACACATACGCACACTTGTACGTACATGTACACATCCCAATCCCATCACCGCGCCCACTTGCAATCTGGAACCCAAACTGGAGAGACGACGCGCACACTATACACGGGCACGGCGCCGCGTGCATCAGCTGTGAGATAGATCTTCTCTCTACGTACGTACCTCCTCTCCCCTCCTCTGGATGACGCTCCAAGCAAGCAAACGCATCTAAACGTGCCATGCTTCGTCATGGCGTCGCCATCCCAACGCACAGGATAGCACTCATTCGCATCCACAGGTCAGGTCAAGGATAAGGAAATCGCGCACCCACTGGTTCCCGTCAATCATTCCGGATCCACGATCGCATTACGAGCGATGCAGGAAACTGGAATGCGAGAGTAGGCAAGGATTGGTCTCGGTGTGCATGAAACGCCCGATTTCAGATCCCAATCCTCGGAAATCTAGTCAGCCTCCAGTCAGCCAGCGCCAAACGAAATTTGAATATATCTCGACATTTCACGTCAGCCCTACGAAAGGCCTCCAATCGCACTCACGAACCCAACACCTTCTCCACGTCTGCGAACAACACAGAAAGAAGCCTAGATGACGGTGCCTGTCCATATGTTCAGATCATAATACCGGTCTGTTAGCCCATGATTAATTAAAAAATCATCAATATCAAAGGGTGCATTGGCAAATCTTCACATACCTTGGAGACCGGAATCGTTCATCGCTCCATCGCGCATCGAGCTGTGTTTCCTGTGCCCTTCTCGCATTGGCATCCTTCGATCTTCTGGCCTTCTGAACATAGAGATCACGTCCAACGATTTCCGCTATATCCGTTCATTATCCTGTCAGGTAGCCCGCACGATTCCGCGTCCTGGAATGCGAAATTAGATAGCCATCCTGAGTCCGACTCGAGCACATGATATCCGAGTGCTCCCAGCCGACAGCTTGGAAAGGCAGGCAGTCATCACCACAGCAATCCGCATTCAACGATGGTCCGGCTAGACATGCCCATTGAACCAATAGTGAATCGATATACGTTACTCACCGTTCACACCTCCCCGACCTGCCCAGCCCAGGAACCTAGGACCTCGCTGGTTGCACTGCGCCGAGCGATCCTACTTCAAAGACGGAAGAACAAATAACGGAATACCGTGGCAAACATGAGCTCGGTTTCTAATATACCGACTGCGCGGGTGAGCGCATCTTGATAGTCGGCGACCACGAACACCAAGCGCAAATGTCGAGCGAAGCGCTTGAGCGGGTCACTGTGAGCGGGTGAAATCGCTGGCAGGGAGTCCGAGTCGTGTCGATGTTGCCTGTTTCGCGTCGTCGAGTCGTTTCGCCCTCTCCGAGGAATCGGGATCTGAATGCAAGCTTCGAAAATGCAAGAATTTAGTAAGGAGAAATTTAAGGTGCATACATACGCAAATCATTGCCTTCGTCATCGTCATCCACCTTTCAACGCCCAACACACGTCAAAAAATAAGCCCTTAAGCTTTAAGCACCACTGACATGAACTCCTCGACAAGTCCCGATATGCACTTTTCTCCGTTTGAGGAATCATCCGCTGAAACGCACACAAAAATCCTCTCTCACCAGTTCGCCGGCGCGCTGCCTTGAGTCCTTGACACATTCTGCCAACTTGAGTGTCTCGCCTCCTTTTCCGTGTATTTCTCCTTTCTTCGACCTGCGACAATCACCCGCCCGCGTCCCCACCTCAGTTCGCTCCTACCGGGCCTCCTTTTCCCTCAGAAACACCTGAGCGCCTCCGAGAAGCCATTCATCATAAATAACAGCAGATCACTAGATCAGAGAATTTCTCACTCACACTCGCCCATCCGAGCCGCGAGACGAGACAGAAGAGTTCCGATCGTGAGCCTCCGATTCCGACTCGGAAGCAACCCTCTGCCTCCTGAAAATAATGTGTCTCGGGCCACGCACAAGATGCAGGTGCAAGCGTAAGGGCAAGGGACCAACGCGTCGTGCCAGTGTCGTACGTCGGCCAGCTGACAACCTGACATATCCTGCCACTTTTGCGGCTGTGCAAACGCTGATCACTGTCCGCCCCGGGCGCGCCAGGGCGGACGGAACGCTTTGGAGATTTGAATTTGAATTTGAAATCGAGCGTGTCCGGAGACGGTTCCGAGCGTAGCGCCAGGGCCAACGCCGTGTTGCCAACAGCGACCGCGTAGTACAAGCAGCCGGCGGGAACGTGGTAGTCTAAAAGACAAAAAGTCATCATCCGCGTCGCTATCGCTATCGCGTACAAGCGGAATCAAGGAATCATCATCGAGGTACATCCGGAAAGACATTCAGCTCGGAATTTCGAAGCAAACAACTACTCGCCTTGCATGCATGCATCTACGCGACGATTCGCCAGACAAGGAGTTATATTTGAAACACTTTCCGCCTTTCCCGAACGGCGGCTTCAGAAAACGAAGGCGTCATTAATCAGAAAATTTTCCGTGTATACAGAAAGCGTAATAAACGAATACGTACGTGTACCTCTCTTTCTCCTTTTCCACGTTGACGACCATTCGAGTGACGAAAGGATGTGCGGCGTTAGCAGCGGATCTCTGACCCTCATAGACCAACTGAGCACAAAGCACCGTCAGGCGCCAAGTACCCATAACAAAAAAGAGGCAAACCCCATCCTGTTCATGAAAGGGATGCACAATCCTGGGATGGGCTGGGTTACACGGACAAGCAGTCAGTAATCTCGTCCATGATTCATGAACGCCACATACGCACGTGTAACTGCACCCGCTGAAAAGCTGCGATCCTTTGGGACTTTTAAGGTATAAGATTAAATTTACAACTATGCCGCAGAACTGATAGCTCAGACGCGGATTGCGGCAAGAAATGGGTCATGGCGAGAGGAACCGTGGACCTTGAAAGGCCATACTCTAGGCTGGTTTTGAAGTTTGGTCGTATTTCCTCGGAGGACCGCGAGCTTGGAGGAAGAATCTCCGAGCTGGATAAGATACACGTCTCTCTTTTGCTTTCGCTTACAGACGGATGGAAGGCTGACCAGGTTGACCGCAACCGCGACGGTAGCGCACAGAGGTCAATGCTCACCGACTGGAAGCACGGACCGAATCAGCGAACACCCTAAACCGGCTTCAGCTCCCCGCGAACATACACTCTGACACAGTATGTTTTGTGAAGAACCTACGAGAAACCCGACGCGACGCGGAGAACAAGCGCAGAGAAGGCGCCGCGGATTGAAGCGGACGCTGAAATGTTATCACTATAGCATCAGATACGAAGCCTTCCAATCCGTAACTTAGGTTCAGGTTTACAGAGTGATAGGAGAAAGTAGCGTTGCTCCAACTTCGCCGACTCGCGAATCCGCAGAGGTCCGTCGTTGCGTGCTCGTAGCCATTCAGCAGCTGACGGCCCTTCTACCGACGTGGACGATAAAAATGAGCTTGGGCTAGCAGAGGTGTATTCAAAGAGCGAGGAAGCTCCTAGAAACATAATAAAAAAGCAACTAATAGCAAAACAGTGCACACTCACCATTACGGCCGTGCAAAATGAAAAGAAGCAAAATGACGCGTCCGCAGTTCGAGACTTCGAGTTACCCGAGAGGTAGGCAACATCTCACTTCAGCGCCTCTGATCGACAGGATGGCTAACACTTTGGGGCAGAGTAAGCGTGCGCGAACCGTGTTGGTGGATCGACAGAGCATGTCTTCTTGCAGGACTGCGACCGAGAAGGAAGGTGGCAGACTGGAAGAGGCATGTTATCGACATTCTTTTGAGGATAATCTCGATAGACAGTCCGCCACTCGTCCCGTCAGCCGACATTCGCCTGGGTAAGTTGGATTTGGCTTTGCACCTCGAGTAAGCTGGCGTCAGCCACCAGGCGCGTCGACGCGTCCCTCTCCCCTTCTGGTTCTGAAAGCTTTGCCCGAGGATATCGACACCGTTCCATCGTAAGCGCGCCGAGAGTTCCAGCACGGAGCAGGACCGACGAGCCGATGTGCTTTGCATCTTAAACTTGGAGACAAACGGACTGCGAGGGTGCTCTCCAAAGCCGTCGATTTCCTTCCCCAAAATTCCAACGGACGTTCGGTCCATGGTCGACGATTTCTGCTGGATTCGACTGCCAAAAACCGCCTATCAACTCCGTCTCGACTCTCGAACTGACCAAAACGAAACGCCGTCTACTTTATCCGCAAGGTAAGAAATCTTCATGCGTGAGCGTGTGGACCTGGTGCCAGCTGAGAGCGCGTTGCCCGCGATGGACATGGGCGTGTCATCATGGTGGTTGGGAAGCAAGGGACACAGCTTGAAGCTTCCGGCAAAGACCGGTCAGCGGATCAGGACCAACTCTAAAACTCTAAAAGGCAAAAGCCGAGTAGATTTAGTACCTGCAGCGCGCTGTCACTTGTCCTGATCTTGATTTCGAAGAAGAGAAGGAGTTCGAGCTGTCAGTCCTTTTCTTGTCACGACTGGCCGCAGCTCCAATATTGGACATATGTTCCTTGTGCCACAAATGAGACTCGGAAGTTACAGAAATTTCCTCCGTGTGGTGGTAAATGATGAATTACGGTGTGCTCGTCGCCATGGGTGGTTAGAATGGTTGATTTTAATCATTTAACGATCAAGTCGGAGGAGAGCAAGTCGGGGACTGCTTTAAATGTACTGTAGTATAGGTGTGTTTCGCAGTAAAGTGACTCGAAGGCAATGGAAGGTCAAAGCGCGGTTGGCTGGCTACGATCTGGATTTCGATTCGCCGCGGTGCAAACCACCTCCGACAAACCAACTCCCACATGTTCTAAATACTTTGCGAGAAATTTTCACGGGGCGCGTATGCCTTCACAGTAGCCTCGGGGACAATCAACCCTGATCGCGAATGTCTTGCGGCGCGCAATGTTGTTGGCCAATGAAGCAGCGCATCCCCAATGCTGCAGGTTCGAGCGCGGCAGCCACATCTGCTGACCCAAAAGTCGTGGATATTAATGCTATCAATGATCACATACCAACATCGGATAATCATTGTCTTGGAAGTTGAAGGTCGCAATCCATGAACACAAGTTGATTGAGCATATGCAAGCAACGTAAACCATACAATACACATATTGGTGACATAGCTAGATTTAGAGATTCGTGACGAGATGAAGAAGATATGTGGTTAACGACAAAGCAAGTGTGGAGTAGAGACAACGTGCAAGAGTTGATAAAAAATAAGAAATCTAGATGCTTGTACTTCGTGGCCCCTTGTGCAGAAGACGGAGGTCGTTGTTGAATAAATTAGTGAGCTGTTTGTTCCAAGTCCGAAAGGCTAGCGATTAATTTCCTTAAAGGACGCGAGGATCCTCTTGTATTCCGAAGGAGAGGATTTTTCAGGATCCCACCGTCAATTCCTCGAGTTTAGTCCGAGGAACAAGTCGGTTTGTTATTGTCCAGCGGCGATCGCATGCGTCCTGGTCTTCATGTCCACAAGGACACGTTTGAGGAGTGCCTCCGCCTTCCTCCTCTCCTTCTCGCTGACCCTTACGCCGTCCAGAACTCGGAGATTCGGACACGCCCGCATCACCATCCCTCTGTATGCAAGTCTTCCAACGTATGCCGCGTCAGGAAGGCCCTTGCGGAACTCGGCATCAAGCGCCTCCCAGCGCGACGGCCCGTCCTTCGCAGGAGACGTTGCTGACGCCTTCTCCGACATCCCAGGAGCGTCACTACGGATTCTGGCACCTGAGGATGCCGCATCATGACTGCCAGCTGCGACGACGCCGATCTCTGACGATGCTGTGCCGTGGCTGTACACAGCGTCCTCGTCGTTCCCACCCCTGGCCTGTTTGCTTCCGTCGCTCGTCTTTCCCATTGCGGCCGTGGTGAACTCAGAAGGCTGCAAGAGTGCTCCAGGCGCGTCCTTGTCGTGCACAAGCAAAGGCAGGTACCAGCCTAATGTGCATGGGTTCATCCTGCGGAAGAACAGTATTCGTCAGCTCTCACACAATCAAATGCAGGATGCGAACAAGTCCACAAAATGAAGAATCCCCGATGGTCAGATGGTCAAGGAGATGCGCCATTGGTTAGAACGTATCAGCCTCGCCGAGATGGCCAGCGAGGTAGTGAGAACGGATTGGCAATGGCAAGGCTAGACGCCAACCGAATCGCCTCCGAGGAAAAAGCAGAGGGGGAACGTACCTGAAGTCGATCAACTCGAGGTTCTCACCCATTGCACCAAGCATCCTGATTAACGGCTTCGTGCCTGTCATGCGACTTCCGACGAGAGTCAATTTCCTCAGACGCTTCAAGCCCGAAAGGCTCAATGCGACTTCGTCAGCGGACTCAAGGAAATTGTAGTTCAAGTTTAGCACTCGCAAATTTGGAGCGAGCGCAGAGAAGTTCGAGGGCAATTTGGTGAGACGGCATGCCGCAAGTTCGAGGTAGATCAGGTTGTAGCATGGTTGTGCACTTGGTCCGAGGGGTAGCGGATAGGGGTTGCCTTACGGAAAGGTGAGCCATTGTATGCCTTGAATACCTTGGATACTCACCAGAAAGATACAATCGTTTAGCATCACATACGTCCGCGCTTTGGAGTCGTCTAGAAAAGGGATTCATTAATTGTTGTCCCGGTTTGAGACACGAAGAAACCAACTCACAATCCAGAATCACGTCCGTTCCCACCACTCTGGTTCCGTGCGCTGAAATTTTCCAGTTTGCCCAGTCGGTGAAGGTTGACCAACCGTTGCCTCTCATTCTTTGCCTCGGCCAAACAGTTGTTGTCCAAATATAGTGTACGAAGGTTTGGGAACCTCCCCGCGTTCAAGTAGCGCAGTCGATTACCACTCAACTTCAAGATACGCAGTTTGGTCAATGCCGATGAGGTGTGGTTCTTTGGTGCGTGATGATCTCTACCCTTCGGCGAAGTCCAATCGTTCGGAGAGGAGTCAAGAGATACGAGGGCGTTGTTGTCTATCGCAAAGTAATTAAGCCATGTTTGTATTCCAAGCCGCTCATGAGAAAACAATATCGCTCACCAAGATTTATGGAGATCAGCGCAGTAAGTCCCTCGAGGCCAGTAACGCTGGTGAGTTTATTACAGCTCAAGTTTAGCATCTCCAAGCGAGACCTATTGATTGACATATAGTAAGTATAGATTTTGGCATTTGAACCGCACGATCTCTCACGAGAAATCGATTGCATGAGAGGAATTTGACAGACATACCATTGACAGCTTGATGCATCAAACTCTGCCAGTTCGTTTCCTTGCAAGCTCAGCTTTACGAGCGCTCCAAGTTCTTCCAGTCCCGAAAGACTCTGTATCCTATTGCCATCTGCTCGGAGCTCTCGGAGATGGCGAAGACATCTTAGGCCTATGAAGTGATATCGTTAGATTCGTGCATTAAATTTGGTCAAATCAAAGATGCGTACTTTCCAAGGAGTCGATATCATTGTTACTGATATCCACACATTCAAGATTTGGAAGATGAGCAAAGGATGTTAAACTCGATAATCTGAATGAAAGTGTTTTCGTAATCTCTCCATATTCAGCTGGTATGTTGCTTACGCATTGCTTGCGACAGAAAGTGTCCGCACACCCCCGGGAACGCCACTCAACCAATTCAACAAGTTTTCGTTCCTGAAAAGATATGTAAGTAATTCGTCATATTTCAATACGTTCTCCGCATGCAGGGCAGTGCAAAGCACGGAAGAAAAGTTTCGAGAGAGTAAGTTTTACGCACAGATTGATAGAATCGAGCTTCGGGAGAAATTCCTTCAGCCGTGCGACGCTATCGAGCCTCCTTCGCGAAAGGTCGATTGTGTTCAGCTCTTCCCAGTAGGGCTCGAATGGCTGCACATCGGTGATAACTTGGACGAGGCGATCATGTGCAACGCCGAACGAACATTCCGTCAGGAACGTCCCATTTGCGTTCGATCGTGCAACATTCTTCCGCGGGCTTGCTGTGTGCCGAATATCATGCACGGAGTGCGAACGCTCGAATAACCGCTTGCTAGGACTTGCCTGCTGCTGAAGGGAAAGTTCAGAAATGTCCTCGTCTGGGTGTCGAATCGAGGGGACCATCTGACGACCATTGTGGCTCCCCTTTGAAGGAAAGTTATACTCTTGAGATAACGTGTAAGTCGCAAGAGGTTAGAAGAGGTTTCTCAAATTTCTTACCGGATGTCTCAATGTCCATTAGCATATTCGCAATCCTCTTCGTCCTTGCTGAAGGCATGAAGCTCGCTGACGGTGTGACGTGTGATATGTCGTGCGTAAGGCCCAATATCTTCCCGTCCTTTCGCCCATCGGAGAAGCTAACAGATCGCGTATGGCCAGACCCTACGATCCTCGATACAGGCGTTGCACTAGCGCTTTTCAACGCAGACCTCGGGGGACGCAAGGGCCGCTTTTCGGATGGCATAGGCGTCACTGTCACCTGTGCATCGAATGCGATGGAATTGCCACGACCTGGACTGAACGACGCTGAAATCGCAAATGACCCGTTCTGCATCTGGCTCAGAGACATGGACGCCATGTCGTCAGTCAACTCGCTCGCATTGGGGTCGAAAGGGGGTAACTCGTCGAAGTCCGAGTCCGAAGTGTCAATGTCATGGCACATTTCCATTTCCCCTCCCTCTTCGTCTTCGCTTGCGCCGGTCATCACCTGCACGACGCCAGATGCGGGATCATCGAAAGTGAAGGAAGATAAATGTGCGTCTTCGGGATCTCCAAACGCCGAATCATCTGTCTCTGACCCATTATCCAAAATCATGTCCACCGATGCATCGAGTCGCGGGCTTTGCGGTACGTCCGGCGAATATACCAACGATCGCCTGGATGAGTCGTCATCTCGCAGGCTTTCGATGTCACGGAATGGGTCATCGCTCTCCCCCTCCACAACACTGGGTGACGCGACCTCAGTGTTACCAACTCCAGCTGTTGCCACCTTAGCTTCGTGGCTCGCTTGTCTCTCCTTTACCCAGCGCATGAGGTCGTGGTCATATATCATCTTTCCTACTCGGTCCGGGATTTTTGGAAGGTCCTCAGGCCCAATGTGCACCATGTGCGGAGCACCAGCATGCTTGACGAATGAACCGGTACTGCCGCCCCCGTTCAGCGTCGTGCCAGTTGCAGTCGAACTCGAAGATACGAAGCGGTTCAAGTCATCGTTCGTGCTCACAGTCGTAGTCAGTCTCGGCGGCGCAAGGAAAGTCGGATTGGGTGAACGAACGCGGTCATCGGCGGGTGAAAGGCCCCTCGAGAAGTCAGTGACGATAGGAATTTCGACTGGCATAACAATCGGTCTCTGATCTCGGCCAAATTGAGACTGTACAAAGAAGTTCAACTTCTCGGGAGATTGTATGGTTGCGGATGTCGATTTTCCACTCCTTTTCGAGTTGTAGCTTGGTCGATCATGCGAGCTATCGGGGGCGTAGGGGGGTGGCGCGACGTTATTTTCCTTGTCGTAGTCAACGTCGCTATGCGGCGTGCCAACTCTTACGATAGGTACCTGTTCAGGAGATGGCGCCGATGATCTGCCTGGTTCTTCTTCGAAATCGCTCACGTACGATTTTTCTGTCCTTTCGGAAAACAGCCTTCTGTTCGATTTCATGTCCCTCTTTATTTTCGTCATGAGGTCTTCAGCTTGAGCCCGAATGGCCAATGACGAGTATTTGCTTCCTTTCGCATTGGCGCTCGAGGACAATGATGTCGAAGCCGAAGATGGAGGTCGTTCAGGTGGTACGCGAAGATACGCATTGGTGTCTGAAGAACGGATTTTGTTAGCGCTGAGTCTGTCTTCGTACATCGACGACGTACCTCTCGGCTGCAAAGGCTGCTTTTGTTCCTCAGCAAAGGAGATTTCTTCAATGCGCGACAATTCTGCTTGGTTTTGAGTCGCAGCGGATGCCATCGAGACATCACGAGCACGTTTAATTTGCTGCATTAAATTTCTTGATTCGCCGAGATAATCCTTCTTCGTCGCCACCCTCCGATGTGCGTTGGATTGAAATGAAGCGCCGTCGTCTCCCAGTTGTGAAGTCGGTGTCAATCTGATGCGCTTTGTGCTCCGAAAGCGTGAAAAAGATTCGTCCCCGTCTCGTTCGTTCTTCTCTGCAGATGAAGAGGCTGGAAGTTTGAGTGGCGTAGAGTCGTCGTTGCTATGACTGCTGCCTGACTGTGGGCTGACTGCGAATGAGTCCACTAAGGCTGACAAGTGACCCCTTGTGTATGTATCATACTGGAAATGGAAAAGACGTAGTCGAGGATCCGTAGGTGGTTGAGCCAGGAGTTGAGAGTTCGAAGGAGGGATGGGTGTGCTCTGTGCTTGTGGCTCCTGCTCTAATGGCTGGAGTTTTCCATCGGAGACGGGAAGAGGCGCAACCTGGTGGCGATCGACCGCAAATGTAAACATGCAATTCGCACCTGGTTTCTTTCCACCGAACCCGCCCATGTTTGGCATGTCTGTCTCCAAAATTTCATCTCCATCGCCACCTTCCTCGCCCTCCGTCGTCGTCGTAAAAGATGCGTTGATAGCTTGTGAAAGCTTCGAAGGCACTGAAGGTCGAGTCGAGTTGTGGGTGAAGAGCCCAAGGGGTGGAGTGATAGGCTTGGACGGCCCAGGCTCGGGTTCGGAGAGCGGCGTGGTCTGCTCTGGGGGAGATGGCGGCTCGAACATCTTCTCTATGGCCAAGGGAGTGAACATTGTCCTCATTCCGCCCTTCTTCTGTTTGCCTGGCGTTTGCGGCATGACCTGCATTGGAGGCTCATCCTCCCGAACGACAAATGTCCCAGCCCCACCCCGTCCAGTCGTCCCTACACTTCGCACCGAGCCCGTCCGTTGCAAAGAAGCGAAATTAAGGCTGCCATTATATTTCTGTGTATTCGTAGCTTGTGTGCTGATCGTTCGCTGTTTCGTGGAGTGTGTTCGTTCATCTTCGTCTGGCCACTCGTCTGCGAGGTCGTCTGTCTGCCATGCTGGACGATTCGCCAGCGCACCATCCATTGCAACGACGGCGGCGATGACGAAAAGAATAAGAGAAAGTTAGAAAAGACAACGAAGTGGACGAAAATCAGGCCGCGAAGTCCCCGACGACCGTGGCCACAACAGAAATGCTACCACGTGATCGCGTCGTTCGCGTGTCTTGCTTGCTCTTGTGGGTCCTTCGCTTCCATCCACTGCCACAGAAAAAGAAAGGAGTTTGAAAACATTCCTCTCATTTTACTACTACCAAGGCATTCCAGGTCCACTTAGAAGAGCTTGCGACGAGTCGAGCGAAGATTTCTGAGCTTCGTTTGACTCCAGACACGAAGAGCCTATTCTACATGAAGCAACCACGTCAGCCGTAGCTGCCAGTGTTCGCCACTTCGAGCTCTGGCTAACACTGGCAGTTCGTCTGTGGTCAGCCCCGACAATCCTTGACCAGTGAACACATTCCTCCTTACAAAGATGATCTTTTCAGGAACGCTAAGCACTTCTCTTAATAAGCGACTTGCTCGCTTGACCTATTGATTCATACAGCTATCACTTTTAAGCTACTAATTGGACGGCCGCTTAAAATGAAATACGCCCGCCCCACCACCAAGTGGTGCTTTCGTGGAAACCTCATGCTTATGTTTATCGCTCGCGTCTTGGACTCTGCAGGTGAGGTTCATTAAAAACCAAAACACTCGGGGCGACTCGGGGCGTTAGACGTACAGTTCCAATCTACTCTCCTATCTGGAACGTGATCATCATTCCCATATGAGCAGGACGTCAACGGCCGTGTGCACAGCGAACCCTCGAATACATCTCTTCCAAAAGAAGAATACTAAATGAACGCCCTTCGCCGCACGAATCAATAGCTCGTTCCCCGAACGATACGCAGGAAGCGCCTTATAACTGTATACTTCACGGCAACAAATGCAGGATTGCTCTTTCGCGGTGAGAGAGCCGAGGACTTGGGCTCTTCCTTCGTTCAACACCCACCCCACTGACTCGAGAATTCTTTTCCATCTCGCACGTTTGAGCAGATATACTAATAAGTCGGCGGAACTCTCCACCCATGGTACGCTCCTATCTTCTTTGAAGTGTCTCGACCCTGATCTCGACTGTCTGTGCCTCAAGAACCTAGTAAATCACGCTCAATGGACACCATGGGCGGTGCAAATTCCATGCTTAGGATTTCATTCTGTGATAGTAACATTCGGTCTTGATACTTCTTGAAAACTGTTCTTTTTGACGTCGAGGCTTCTTGCAGAATCACATCCCCAGTGAGCTCGATCACTCCAGATCGAAGGCTCATGGCGAATATCCTAGGTATACGGACGGCTCTCAACGGAGGAACAACCAATACCCAATGGGGTCTTCTGGACTACGACGACCTCCCGCGATCGTCAGGGCTCTTCGATCTGACACTTCAATGGCTCCCGAGCGATTTTCACAACAAGCTTGCGTATCTAGATCACGTCTCGTTAGGTGTACGCCTTTCATTTCCTTGACAAGGCGTAAGCGAAGTCTAAGGACTTACGCACCAAAAAGTTAAGAAACCCACTTGATAGGTACAAATTTCATTTCTCTAAGTTGGAAGTTAATGTACAAATTTAAAGTACGTCTCATAGATCTCCTAAACGCACATTCTACCTATAACACAAATATTGTAAGTCTCAGAAACCTCATACTGCAAACACCATACACGTGTTACAAAGTCTGACAGGCGCACGAACTTACAGCCTAAGAAAGGTTGCGCAAGGCCGCGGGAGACCCAGTTGGCAACCTCTGTGGCATTTCGGACCGTCGAACTTACCTCGCGCCATCATATGATGAGGTCCATGGCGTTCGTGTTGGAAAAAGGAATAATGTTTACTCGCTCTTCCTTCCTCCCAACGGATTCATCGATCGCACTGAATAAGCTTCAGCAATCATACTTCAGGACAGATCTTCAGGAGAACTCACCTCCTATCTGAGTGTCCGTCCGCTTGACAAGATTCATTTGATTCTGGACGAGAAAGGACCATCAGCGAAGGTAGCCCCCAACGCGGATGACGGACTCTCCAGGTACTTTGGAACTATTCTAAGAGATTATCTCCAGAATCCGCAGGCAGATGAATTCCAGGCTATCTGTCAAACCCACTGCTCGACCAGCGCCTCCGGATGCATCAACGTCCATGGAGTTACTGTCCACCCCAACACAAATTTTCGAGTGAGTCTGCACAAGCGTCCCTTACGGCTCATTCCCTGTCGGAGTAAATCTAACCTCTGAATAAGGGTGCGTCCGCAAAATTGCGGGGTCATCTCGGCATGACTATCGTGCTCTGGCTCGATTCGAATGCGCTACCCGTCCACCATTTCCTTGCTTTTGTTGTCGCGTTGATACCAAGGCGAAATCTACCAATAAAACTGCAGCCGCGAAATTTTCACCTGGTAATTGTTTCATATCAATGGGCGCGTTTGCTCTCGATGAAGGTTTTGATTACTTCCGTGACTGCGTGTAATAGTCTTTCTTTAAATCACCTAAATTCAATCAGCATCGGCGTGCTCGGCTTCGAACCAAAACCCATCGAACGACCCAAATACCTTCAACGAGGACCTCGCAAAGTGTCCGGATCACGCATCATCCCAGACGACTTCTTTCAATCAAATAAGAAATATTCAGTTGCGGCGCAGTATTGACAAGTATGAGATATCGAAGGACTTCCCGGGCAGAATACGTCCTCTCATAAGTAGACTTGGAAGCGTACTGTGGGTGTGGGCGCCCAGGAAGAGGAGCTGTCATAAGACATCGCGGCTCCAATGCGTAGAAACGCTCCTGCGTAAATATGAGAGTTCGACGAAAATATCGAATGACACTTTCCTATCAACGATCGATCCTGCTTGTGTCTTGACGTCCAAGCTTCTTCTCGCAGTCAATTTATGAGCGGAGATTTAATTAATTAGACTCACCTGGAATTATTGCGCAAAGGAATCAATTGACATCACAGAGATGGTCACAAGCAAAGCTCCCAGGCACGAAAAGAGCACAACCTGAACGAGCAGGAGAAAGGGAACTAGACACGCAGCCAACGTTAGATGTCTTTACCAATGATCAACAATCAAGCGCTTACTGACAATCCAATTAAACTTTGAAGACCTCTCATAGTGCCTGTGGCTGGCAACGAACCGCCAGGCAACTCCCGATCGTTGAGACGACGAGAGATCGACGTCGGGTAAGAGAACAGGCTGTGCTAGATTTGGGACCTCGTTTTGCGCCGGCGTTGTGACGAAGAATGGTGTTTCACCGATCAGCACGTTCTACTTGCATGAGGATTTGTGATCACAAATACAACGACCGGAGGCCATCTGTAGCAACGCGATAATTCTCCTGGGCGCTGAAGAAGCTGTCGAACTTGAATTACTCAAGAATGATGGTCTCGTTTGGTCAACAGCCAGTCGACACAAAATTGACTGAACCATCAAATTTTAAGCAAGAATTTCTTCTATCACTCACATCGCTGCCAGGTATCCTCAGCCGACTGGAATTCTGCCTTTTGGACCTTCATGGAGTGTTCGACGTGTTGTCAAAAGAAATCGATGTCGGCGGCGCGACCTTCCGCGGCGGCAACACCCGTATCCAGTTCGGCATTTTTCGGAAGTGATAGATTTTAGAAAAACAAATGCCCGACGTGACTGTGCTTGAGGCGATTCAAGTGTGCACAGTGCTAGTACATGTAGTCGCCCCAATGCCAGTACCAAGTCCCGTACATCATCGCCTCTACCAGGAATTAACTGTGATATTATTTCAATTTCATTTGCTTTACATTGAGCACGCACATTATGGCGGTTGATATTCACGCAAGAAATCACACCTCTCCCCCCACTCAACCCTCTTTCCCAATCGTTTAACTACTCAACTTCTCCCACCACCCCTTCCTTCCCAGGGCTCCCCGCCGTCCGCCACGCCGCAAGTATGAGCTGCACGATGTCCTCCACACCCTTGCCCTCCTTCACGGACGTGAATACCGTCGGGCCGTCCCCTCGCATCTTCTTCGCGTCGCGTTCCATGACTTCCAGGGAGGCCCCGACGTAGGGCGCTAGGTCGGTCTGTCGATGAGGAGGAGGCGCATATAGTCAGTTAACGAAACGTAAATGACCAGAAAACACTGCTTACCTTGTTAACGACCAACACGTCAGACTGAGAAACTCCAGGTCCTCCTTTTCGCGGAATCTTGTCTCCTCCCTATTTCGCCGTCACTTTAATCCCCTAAAACACAACCATAGTTAATATAAACTCCACTCACCGACACATCAATAACATAAATAATATAATCCGCCAACTCCCTCGAATAATTCGCGGCCAGATTATCACCCCCACTCTCCACCAACAAAAGCTGGCACCCAAACTTCGCCTGAAGGGTTTCCAGCGCGCCCATGTTCGCGGAGATGTCCTCGCGGATGGCGGCGTGCGGGCACCCACCCGTCTCAATAGCGAGAATCCTGTTAGCGGGGAGAGCTTTGTTGCGGATGAGGAACTCTTGATCTTCGCGGGTGAAGATGTCGTTCGTCACGGTTGCTGAGATAACATTCGAAATTCAGGACTCCGATACAAAACCGTGATAGTAAAGAAATACCGATATTGAATTCTCCTCGCAGACGTCGGCATAGCGCCAGCGTGAGTGCAGTCTTGCCCGAGCCCACAGGTCTGTATACAGGTATGCCAAATCACAACATAAGTCATTTAGATGCTCGTGACGAATTTCAGAAAGCACCAGCACGCACCCTCCGATCCCAACAGTAAATCCTCGCTCCTCGAAGTTCCGCGCCGAGTAGTCTGGTAGATCTCGTTCTGCGAACTTGCCTGCGAACACCGCCAGTCATCGCCGTCGTATCAAGAGGGTACCATAATAGAAGCGAATTGAAATCGGTCTCAAATTCAATTCATGAAGATTCAGTGCACAGATTACGCACCAGCATGCTCCAAATGCTCATGCGTATGTCCATGCTCTCCTGGGCCATGCGAGTGGGTTGCTCCACCATCTTCATGCGAGTGAGAATGAGGCTCAACAGCACTCTGAGCTGCAGACGCCGATAAGTTGTTAATGAACTGCACCGTGCTCGTCGACGTCGCCATTGTGTCGCGGGTCGTAAGTAAACTTGATAATGGGCCGTTTAGTTAGTTCCTTTTTGGTTTTGTGCCGACGTAGTAGACAAAGCTAGACGTATGAGTTCGAAGGCTATTAAGATAGGTAGCAGGCACAGCGATATGTTGTTGAGGTGGTGGCGAAGTGAAGCTACAGGTGGAGGTCATCGCATGATCGCCGTGGCGTCGATCATCATCGTCGGCTATAGCCACCGCGTAGATCCCGAATTCGCGAACCCATAGATTGGAATAGATTACAGCATATTATGCAAATTGCACACAACCGAGTTTCGCACAATTACCACAAAACGTAGGTGGTGTTCTTCATTGTCATACATAACGAAACTCGCTCACCGTCCCCGGAACGTTACACTTCCAAGGACCACTCAATGACGTCTCATCTAAGCGTTGTCCTTTACCGGTAGATGAGATGACGAGCCCATCCTCACTAGCAAAGAGGAATCTTCCCGGTACGCATAGTGGTAGATTGACTTCATCTTTCGAGTCCACCGTGGAGCCATGTGCATCAGCGCCCTTTGCACCTCGTTCTCGTTCTCCATCCACCCATTCCTCCGGGCCCGTCACGATCGCCTGGAACACGCAATCCGAGTCCGGAGTCGGATACACGTCCATGTACTGCAGGTCCGTACCCCTAGCCCTCGGACTTGAGGACACGAGTACCTTTTGAGCAGGCGTATCAGTAGGGAGGTATATGGGTGCCTGGGATCGACAGAACAACTATGCGATATCAAAGAGGTGCCAATCATTAGACAAAGAAAATAGAAATAGGTACTGGCGGCGTCAAGAACGAACCTGTATCAAAGCTCCCCTCTGCGGAGCAAGCACATTCTCGACGGCGACCGACCCGCGCGACGGTGCTCCTGCGAGTACGCGGTACATCCTCCTCAATGACTACAACAGGCAATCAGTAATTAAGAGCAGACAACCTGTAGTAAAAGGGCGTAGAACACGCACCTCATCCTTGTAATTCGCTCCGCATATCCCAACAAAAAACTCTACATTTTTCTGATCATGTATATCCCCGACTGCTGACTGACGAAGCGCCTCGGCGATGATCCGTGCAGGGAAGTGCCCGCCTTCGAGTTCGTGGATGATGTTTCCCTCCGAGCTTATTAGCGAGAGAAACATGAGAAACCATAAGATTATCCTTCAGGAGACGCAACGTACTGCGTTACCTTCAAGGGGTGATATAACTCCTTCAACCCGTTGAAACCAATGCGTTGACGGACTTCCTGTTTCGATCGTAGTATTGCGAGCCCAACGGCTCCCGTCGGTTGTGCTCTACCGTTGCGAATCAATGTGAACGGCATTCCGTTGATGAATGGGGTTGGAGCTGCTATCAATCTGAGCTACCTCCATATTGTAACGTATAAAAATAAGAGATTGAATGACCTCGTTGGATTGAAGTAAAGAGCTTACGGTAGTTGAGGACGGGTAAGAGTGGTGCAGAGAGTTGGCGATGTTCATGGAGGAGTTGTCCGTGAAATATACGAACGAGTTTATATCTCTTCATTTCGAGAACGACAAAAATAAGTTCAAGAAATCAGTCAAGGGGTAAATCACGTACTTTCGATCCTGAAACTCCTCCGGAAGTTCAGGCAAATCCCTGCTGCTGCTCCCCTTCCAAACGTCGTTCCAATCATCCCCGTTCTGCTCTAACAACCGCGCCAATCCTCCATCCTTGACGTCTCTTTTCCTAAACGCATGCCACCGCCCAACCTGCACGGGCCCCTCCCCGAACTTATTCTCCAACGCGAAAGGCACGCATTGATCACGATCCACGAGGGTTAACGCGCACGAGAATCGTCGGGTTTCTTCGCCCAAGGTTGGGAGCGAGAATGGGGATGCAAATGTGGTATCGGGGTGAAAAGGCAAAGGCGAGGTGATGCATCCCACCGTTTCTGGCGCGCTCCGGCTCAGCTCTCCGATGATGTCTTCCAGGTCTGGTGCATCGCTACTGAGAGCATACATGAGAGCATGGTTATTTGAGGGAGAGGCACTGAAGGTCGCGTCGAGGACTTGACGGAGCTGGGCTTTGGACCTCAGGAGCCAGGTTGCGCTTCGGAGCATCCGTTTCCTGGGGTTTTTCGTGTCAGGGGGATTTTAGGCAACGACTCTAGGTACCAATTTGAGGTGCAGACGTGGGGGTGCATGGTGGAAGTGAAGAAGAGGTCGACCACGAATTTTCAGTCGTTGCCGAAGCGCGTTCAATAGGTGCCGAACTTGGTCAAGAAACTCTGTAAACTCGACCGAAATATGGTACCAGCTGAAGTGGTTCACATCCATTATTAAATAGAAGAAGCCCATCCCGGGCCCTCAGTCGGAACGCAACGCAACAGACATATAAATCACAGTTGAGGAGCCTTCCTCCTCTTCCCCCAAACATCCATGTGCACGGCTGACGCCTCCCCCTCCCTATCCAGTCGGTTTTATGCCGATAAATCTTTCTCTTCCAGCCCGTGCTAGGACTTCCTGGTACCCACACCCAATCGTACTCAAATAATCGCAGGGAAAACCCTCTACACTGGACTGCGAATGAGCGAGCACGGCGTACAGCAGAAAATGCAGAAGCAATCTGAGCAACCATTCCCCGTGAAGCGAAGGCCATTGCGGCGAGCCGTCCACTTCCCGATCTGTAAGAGGAAGAAAAGCGTCATCGAATAGTTTCACAGTGCTCGCACTACCATGCAATCTGTGCCCCTCCAAACAACGCGCCAGGCAGCTTGAGAATTCGAGCACAACGTTACGAAACGCACCTTCAGATCCCATTTAGACCCACAGCACTTTGCGCGAATCCAGCAATCCGATCGACAGCCGTCTCCCCATTTCGTTCGAGGCTCGGGGCGGCGGAGCAGGCACGGAAGTCTGTAGAATATGGCTGGGCACCTGTCGTTGACTTATTAGCAAATTATTACACTGAAATGATTCGAGAAGCTCCACTCACGACTACGCTAGGAAACCTGTAGAAAGAAGAGTCAGCACTCCTGTTACAAGGCTCAACGCGTGAAGAGGACAAGACGCACAAACACCAACACCCCAGCACGGCGTCGCACACTCCCACAACCTCCTAATCCATTGGCTGTCGGGCGCGGTGCTGCCGTTCGACCTCGCGCTCAATCTGTTCGCCTTGCGCAACTTCAACTTCGGCCGCGGTCGCGCCGTTTGAGCCTGCGTCTGCACCAGCTTCTTCGGTTTGCGCAGTTTCAATTTGCGTCGTCGTCGCGGCGGCCTGGAGTTAGACTGCATGGGCGGCGTCGGGCGTGGTTGCGCCGTCTGCGTCTGCACTTCGGGAGACGCTGTCATCGAATACCCGGACTGCTGCTGAAGCTCTGAGACGGTCGGTTGCTGCCAAACATGTACCACAGTGATCTGCGAGGGCTGGTGCTCTCGCTCTCGATGTTGGGCCCTCGCGATCTCTGGAGGTGTCAAGGGCAACGGCGCATGGAAGTCAACCGTGGCATGTCTTTCCTGCTGCTGCTGAGAAGTCTGTCGGTTCGACAGAGACTCGGGCTGGTACACCTGATGTGGTAGCTGCGGCAGCTCATGGTCGTCGTGGTCGTCGTTTGGAAAGCGCGTTCTCTCTGCGGGAGGCGCGTGAACGCCCGGACCTCCGGCAATGGGCGGGACATCGATGGTTGGCTCGGTTGGCATCGTCTCAACCTCCTTGCCTCTATCAATGTCGTCGGCGTCACCGTCGCGCTGCAAAAGAATGCTCGATCCACGGAGAAACACAAAGTGCAGGGTGGAATACAGAGGGGCGAAGGACTTCAAGGAGTCTCGGCGAGGTGCATATGTTCTTTTCAACTTCTCTTGCAATATCAATCCCCTTTCTCATATATTTATAGCAGAGCATCGTTGCTTCCTTGACTATACTGGTATTATGATTCTAATCTCATCTCGGCGACGAAGGTGGGTACTAGTATTCAACTTTTGCCGTGGTTTTCTGCAAAGTATCTCGGCGCTAACTCGGATAACTATTCATCCCTCAAGGCTCTAACAATTCATACGTTCGCAAGCGATATGCAAAAAGCGCATTGCGAGCTCAGGTCAGCGATCACGATGCATCAAACATGTCTCGATACAGGATATAGATCACTCGGAGCGGGATTTCCTCTTCGTGGACATATTTTCCTCGAGCTACCGATATTCCGTCAAACCGTGTCAAATTTCTCAGGGAACGACTTTTAAAAGCTCTTGAATGTTCGACAGAGACGAGCTCCTTCCTTCCTTCCGTCGAGCGAGTACTAAGACGTACCGGTGAGGATGGGTGGCGGAAGTGAAATTTCAGAGCAAGAAGGCCGACAAATTTCAGTAGACGCCGAAAACTTTTTCAGAGGCGCCGTGCTCGATTTCGGGACTTCTCGCAACCCACCTCCTCACCTCCTCCGAGTCGATTCCCCTCAACAAACGTTCTAGCTCTCCTACTATCTCACCAGTATTTCAACAGACTCACTTTCAAATCATCAATCAGCTATGACGCAAAGCTCCAGCTCGCATCGGTATATGCCGCCGAAAGTCTGCAAGTTTACCATGACCCTCGCATTTCACGAAACTTTATAATCAAACATGAATCTGTTTTAGGACCCAACCATATGCACGCTCAGGCGAGCGCAGTTTAAAACGCACATCATGATCTCAACGATAAATTTATTATCATCCCTAGTGCTATTCATCGGTGCTCAGTACCATATACTGCCATCCTATCTTCACTACTACTGCTAGGCATTGGGACCAGGACCGACGAGCATGAATGACCCTCCTAATGGGTTTCCGAGTCCGACCTGCTTCGCGAACGTCGCAATGCTGAAGTCCGTTATCGGCGTCGACGCGTTGACGAATTGCCCTACTTTCTCGTTGAAACCTGCCGGCTGCTCGAAGAGGAGGAAGACGTATCTGAGGGAGAAACATCAACATATCAGCAACTCTCAAGTTCTTAACCCCCCCTCCTCTCCCCCCCGCCACTGGCAATGTAAGAGTATGACTACTCACCGATGCGGATCCGATCCAGCAGGCGGCGTCGGCTGCAAAAACCCAGACAGCGCCTCCGTCGAATTCACCAGCATCCCAACCCCAAACCTCTCGCTAAGTCTATTCGCCCTCGCCGACTCCGTGTCGATGTGAAAGTTCGACCCCAAGAAGTGCCGGATCTGCGATACGTTCGGGTTCTGCGGCGTCGGGGCGTCGAGGTCGATCATCGAGACCACGAACGTCTGGTGCAGCTGTGAGGCGGTGGGAGACTTGATACCGAAACGCGGGGGGATGGCGGTTTCTACAGATATCGCAATGGCAATGGAATTTAGTGATTATGCACGGGATGAGGAGGTATTACTCACGAGGTTGCTGGAGCTGTTTCCCCGCATTGACGAGTACGGGGCGGCCAGACGCCTGCGGGAACGCGACCTCCAACAGCGTGTTGGGTTCGAACGTTATGTGGGCATCTTCGGGGACCTACGCGTCAGGGCAAGTCAAATCAGCCTCCTTAGGATTCGAAGAACAATATCACAACTAACATCAGCCTTCGCAAACGCGGCCTTCACCTCCGCGAGGCTCGTGTCCTGCGCACTCACGAGCGTCGACGACGAAATGAGCGTGATCGTAACCGCGATGGAAAGTAGGGACTTGTGAATCGAGCGCATCGTTGATGAATTCGTCCTTTTCCTTTCAACTTTTCCCTTCCTATGAGCTGGCGATGGCAGAGAGCAAAAATTGAAGGCTGGAAAATAGTGTAGTTGCCTCCACGATCTTTTATACCTCGAGCTCCCAAGCGAAAGCGAAGGCGAAACAAAAATAAAATCATGTCCAGTCCGAGACCGAAATAATCCCATTCACGCACTCGCTGTGTGCACGCCAACATTACTCTCATTACAGAAGAAGAAGAAGGGGAAGGAAAGCAAATCGTATGTTCTTCACACCGATCGACCGGCCGACGATTCCCATGAGATGTGGTGACGCTGGTGTCGCATAACTTGCACTACAAATCGTCCGTACGCCAGACGGCTGAACATACCTTTTGTGCGTATGAGTCGCGGACTCGATTTCGGGCTCGGCGAGCGGCGAGGAGACGGAGATGAGGGAAAGGGCGGGGAGGGAGAAACGCAGTGTTACGCACAAGATCCAGCTCTGACGCGAACCAATTCCTCCTCGGTGTGATGGCAGCATACACACGGATATATGCGCATTAGTGATCAGAAATATCCTACGATCATGAGCTCCAAGGGAGAAGCTGGGCACTTGCTGCGGGCCGAGAGGACGTGTGTTTTCATGAGAAATGAGATGGGGGCTCTGAAGGCAAGCAGGATAATTCGTCCATCCAACCATCGTTCCAACTCGCAGCCGGGGAAGAGTCAAGTATAGATCGAACTGTTGAGGAGCAATGGCGCAATGAGGGCGCGAGTGAACCGGAATCCAAATCTGGGTTACGGGTGTCCGAGGAAGGAGAGAGAAAAGGAAGGAACCAAGGAAGCCGAGAAAAAGGATGGGAAGAGGGACGATCAAAAATAAAGGTGCGCTTCGAAACACACGGCGACAGATTGCGTCAATGGCTCGGACTCTGTCGATCGCGTCGATCGCATGTCGTGTCGTCATGATGAAAGTCTCGCCGCAAAATTGTAGTGAAAGTGAAGAGGGAAGTAAGTGTTTGTGTCATTCGAACGTCGAGTCGATGAGGTTGGGTTGTTGCTTACGGACGGCACTTAGAAGATGGCTTTATGCTCTGGCGAAAGGGATTCGTATTTCGAGTTCCACATAGATTTTCTATAGCATGAGTACCCGTACATGAGATCTGTGTGACGTGTCTTCAGTAGAATCAGTCGTGAGCTCGAACATACAGACAGAACTCGTGACCTACCTTCGTTCTTCCTCGTTTCTTCTCATTCCCTCCCCTTTCCCGATAACTCAGCATTCCATCATCCACCACCTCAAGTCGACGTCGCATCAGGCCCGACGAGCATGAACGTCCCTCCAAGCGGGTTCCCTAGCCCGACCTCCGCCGCGAACGCACTGACTGATGTTAAAGTTCGAGATGGAAGTGGAGGAGTTGACGAGGTGCGCGACCTCTGTGTTGAATGTCCTGATGGAGGGAGGTTGGGTGAAGAGGAGGAATGTGTAGCTGTTTTCCGAGTCGGAGTTAAAACAAAAAAATATCAGAGATCAATCTTGGTTTGACGAGGTCATATATAAAGAATGCTAGAATCAAAGCTCACCGATGAGGATCCGACCCCGCGGGAGGCGTCGGTTGGTGAAATTCCGTCACAGCAGGCGTCGAGTTTTTGAACACCAGCCCAGACCCAAAGAGCGACAAACGGAAATCGCCACCAAGGAAGTGTCGAATCTGCGCGTTCGTAGGATCCTGAGGGGTGGGCGCGTCGGGGTCGACCGCTGCTATCACGAAGGTCTTCTCGACGAGAGAGGGGGAGAATGGGAGGGAGAGGGAGAACGACGGGGGGATGGCTGTTTCTGTGAGAGTGGTGAATGTATATCAATCTGATTTCTTACGCTAGGAAGAGGATAGGTTCTGACGGTTGCGATTGAGATGAATCGCGGCGTGAAGGTGCACGGGCGGCGTACCCGCGCCGAGGTTCGTCTCCGGGAAGGTGACCTCGAAGAGCGCGGTGGGGTCGAAGATGAGGTGTTCGTCGGTGGGTAGCTGAAATAGTGTGTGTTTGTTTTTTATCGACATGGGTCATGCGACGGAAGGGAGGTCTGTAAGAGAAGTGTAGACGTACGTTAGCAGCGTCAAACGCCATCTTCACCTTTGCGAGGCTCGTGTCCTGCGCGAAAACGAGCGAGAACACGCAGAGTACGGATACGATTAGCGAGCGCATTGTGATTTACCGATGGTCGGAAGGTATCGGGAGGGTTTTCTTGAATGGCAGACTGAGAGAGGGACTACCATCTAAGTGCAATCTTCTTATATGACCTACGAGCAGGGAAACTTAGAATCAACCTTCGATTTCGAGATAACTGCGCGTGGGTCCGGCGGTCCGTTGGCAAAGAAAGAACGGCTTCACGAAGCAAAAGAAGCATTGAGATTGAATGAGAACAGCGGACGCTGATCGGCTGGCAAGCGCAAAGCCGAGGGAGAGCGCTGTATTGAATAAGACGACGAAGGTCTCAGACATTATTTGCCATGCGGAGCGTATTGGCGCATCCTTGAAGACCAAGACAGGTAATCTTGAAGAGATGCAATTCGGCATAGCTCAATACTACTCTTCGCCACGTAGATGCAATGTGTTTGTTCGAGGAAAGCTAAACCCCTAATTCAGAAAGTAAGGATGGCAAGCCGCAGCCAGTCAAGAAGTAAGTAAGTCAAACACACATTACCAAAGAAAAATGATACTCACTGAAGAGGATACACAAGCAAAACCCTCCCCTCAGCCTACGGCTGTTCGTGGCGGCGGAGGAAAAGGCCTCGTCTCTCCATAAAGCACAGACATATCACTGTCTTCAGCATTCTTTGAAGGACTTCTAAACTGCAAGGTGAGTACGTCCACGAAGAGGAGACTCTGCCATCACGTATGTCGAAACATGAATGTTAAACATGCAGACTTAGAAAGCACTTCTTCTTCTCTTTCGTCCTTGTATTCAACGGTTGGACACTTCATATACATGAACGTCCGGACCCTTCTACACCAGGAAGTGAAATAATCAATTTGAGATGGTGGATAAGTCACAACGACAATCGCACACTCACCTTTCAAGCCAAAAATTCATGAGAGAGAGAACTGCTCGCTGAATTCCTATCCTGTCATTCTTCTGAGCTCCTTTACTCCAAAGTACAATCGTCCAGCCTATCTACTCCCTCGTTGTCGATTTTGCTTGCACGTCGGTTGACGACATTGATGTCAGAACAGAGGAGGCCACACGAACCGATGAGCGACGCGAGAACACCGCTCATTGCCGGTTCGATTCTTCGCGAGCTACACACGCGGCACAGAGAGCTCGACGACGCTCTAGATCTTGCGCTCTCGCCAAATCCTCAAGTCAAATCCTCGTCGTCGACGCCCATCAGTAGCCCTTACTTCTACAACACCAGCACCATCAGCAAGAGGAAGGGCAAAATCATGACTAAGCCAATGCAGTCAACTTATATGGTCCGCTGCCCTCGAAGCCTCCAGAGCTCACCAGCGCTCACCGCCCAACATCGGAACCAGCAAAGGCAACAGCCCACTCAAATCCTAATCGTCCACGCCTGGCAGCACCTCCTCTCTTTCCCCCCGTACCACCTCCTGTGCAGAATGTACAACCGACGGCACCCATGCTCTCCAACGTCAGCTCGCCGCGCAAATCGTGCTAGTTTTCATCGTCATGAAACCCAGCCAACGTGAAGTCAGGTTATAAATGCATATTTCCAGAGGCTCGGAGGATATGGGAGTGTGCGACGGCGTGTTTGGGGTTTGGATGCTGTGCGTATATCTTATTCCTATCAACACCTACCCTTTTCTTTCCCTCTCGATGTCTTGTATCACGTACCCGAAATAAAGTGACTTACATGTAATCAGATTCTCACTCTTCTTTCCTCAGGTCTTTTCTCCTCGCCTCCTTTCCTTCCCCTTTTTCTCCTCCACGCCTATGTACCTTCCACCAGGCGCCCCATCATCTTCTACCAACTTCCTTACCGCGGACGGCTCCTCACACCTCCCGACAGGTGCGGCGACGGCTGTCGCTCAGATCGCCGGTGCGCAATTCGCAAGGAGATATGCTGCGGGACGGCTTAGAAGTTGCAGGTGTGTTCTCGAACATTGTTCTCTCGTCGATGTCTCCTTGCTCGATACATATTAGCAGTATCTTCGAGCATGAGAGGAAGTAATGGAGCCAAACGACTAATAATTCGTTTTATCTTATTTTTCACAGATCGGCCGATGGGCAGCCGACGACAACCGCTCGCTCACATCTACAATCAATGAAGCCCGGTGAGAGCCCCGAGTGCTGAGATAAATTCTCTTAATTCCTGATATAATGGGAGATGAGGAGCATGTCCCAGCCACTGCGGGCATCAAATATGGACCACAATGTATTGTATAGTAATATTACCGCAATAGAAATATAGTACAACTTGTCATATTATCGTTATATTAGCGCTATTATAGCGTTTCCTATTGTTCGGATACCGAATTATAATAAAGCCTGTATCAAATATAAGCTCGTTAGAATTATTTTGTCGCCATTTCACAGCATGCCAGGGCATACTCCAGATGTTCGTGATATCTTATCTCCATCTTAAGTCGCGTGCAAATATTTTTAGGGCATACGCGCGCATACGCCGCTGCTTGGGATCATTTCTGGCCATAACTATATGTGTCACTACGTGCTTCGAGCATCTGGGGTATTAAGTGCACCTGACAGAGGGTGGCAGCATTCATCGAATATTCATCAATCAGCTGGGAGTACTTGTGGTCGTATGCACGCATGCAAAAAGAAATGGTAAAAGCAATGAAATTGTCAAAATGAGATACCGGCGTACGCGAGTATGCGCCTATATGCTACGTACAAAATTAAGCGCTCACGGGAAAAGGCGCTGAAAGAGGCGCTCAGAGCGCTCAGATAGCGCTATACAGATAAGATTGCAGCAATACTGGGAACTCCTACTTTGCCTCCGCCTTCGATTTGGTCTTTGCGGCCTTCTGCTCCTTACTCAAGGCCTTCTTCTCTTTACTCAGTTGCTCGAATCGCTACGCGGAGATGTGAGTCGTCTTCGCAAAGTTAAGGAACAGAATTTACGTACCTCCAATTCGGCCTTGCTGAGGCTCTGCCAAAGAGCTTCTGTCGGGTTTTTGCCGTTCTTACTTTTGTACTCGAGCGCGAACAAGTTCCTATTAGGAAAGAGCGTGTTAGAAGAGCATCAAACAGTGCATAGAGCTGCACTTACCTTGTAGTGCATGAAGCAGGCGTCCCCTTGATAATCTGTTCGGGGTCTACGGCCTTCCCGGCAGGAGGCCTTCCTCTGCCCTTCGACTTCACACTAACGTTCTCCTTCTCGCTACTATCTTGCGAGTGAACGGACTCGAGTGTATCCGGAAGTACGTTTGAGCTTGGGACGCGTTCCTTCACAAGATCGGCCCTAGAGGAGGAAGTCAAAATAGAGCTTCTATCTTGCAATCACCAAAACACTTACAAAGGGTTTCGAATTACGAGCGGCTTCGCGGGGACTTCCTTGACGAACGTCGATTCGAAGTCCAGAGCTTTTTTCGTGCCGCCGTACGGGTGGGGGTTCTCAGATGTGGGTCGTATCCGTCCCAGGGCACGCTCGCCCGAGCTCTCCGGCGAGGTGTCTGCAGACGAGTCGCGTGAGTCTCGCGTTTCTGTAGTGATTGTTTGTGAGTCGCCCGGTGTATAAAAGCTATTGAGGGATGCTTCGGCGGATACTTGACGGCTGTCGGGAGATGGCGAGGGCATACTGTTGTGAGGTGGTAACTACCGTGCGTAAGTACGTCAGCTCTGACTACCAGAAAGCATCCGCGCACCTGCATTTCCTCGTTATCCCCTTCCATTTGAGATTGAATACCAAGAGTTGCGCTTTCGAAAGGAGCGGGTGAAGGCATCGAATCTAGCGACGGCTGCTGCTCATCGTATGATGTAGGAAGATATGGAGTAGAGTCATGAATACTTAGCCGGTCCAACGCGACCTCCTGCGCATTCGTAGTGTCAAGTCCCGACGTATCGTAAGCCCAACTGTCGACGCTCGGAGAAGGTGTAGGTGGAGGAGGAGGCGCGGATGCTTGCTTCTCGTGACCGGCAGCATTTGGACGTTCGGAAGATGATGACGGAAGATCGCGAGTCGCACTCTCGATTCCCTCGCTTGATGCCGATGACCCTTGGTGATCGTTGACCGTTTGGTTAGCATCAACGGGAGGATCGATCGGAGCGTTGGTCAAGGACGGCGAAGGATCGCGAATTGTGCTTACTGTTCCTTCACTGGACGCTGGGGACCCTCGGCGATCATACAGCGTATAGTTGTTGTTAGAGGGAGGAGGGACTGTGTTGCCAGGTGTCGACGAAGAGCTCGAAGTAGTTCGAGAATTATGAACGTCTTGAATAGGTTGCGATACGGTGCTCCCGTTGTCACGAGATGACGACAATCCCGCAGTCGTGACACTCTTTGAAGTTGAGGTGAGTCGGCTGGCGCTGCTAAGGGTCTGTGTCGTAGTGGATGAAGAGGTGCGGGTCTGAGTCGTAGTGGATGAGGAAGTCCTGGGACGTGCCTCGATGTTCGTACGGTTCCCTCCCGTCCTGGTCTTCTTACTAGCCTGCGTCTCGGATCCGTCGACATTCTCGTCCGCAGGGCGGGAGCGCTTTACAGAGAGTTCGACGTGCTCGATCAACTCTTCCTTAAGCTGCCTACCGTACTCGAGTTGCTGATTTATCGGATCCCGACGATTCTGGTCGACCTTGTCTTTGTTGTTTCGGTACCATGACGGATAGCAGATGGTCGCAAGGAGCTGCATTTTCCACATGTCCTCCCCCATGGCAGCGTAAGGGAATCGCTCAGCAATGGTGTTGAAAAAGAAATCTTGAGCAACGACGCTTACTTGTCCCCATTTCTCTGGAGCTTGACGCTGGCTCAGAAGATGAGCGAAGATTCCGCGAGCCGATTGTCGTAACTGCTTGGCTTCTTGCTCCGAGATGGGGGTTCCGTCCTCGTGTTCCATGAAGGAAAGGCGTGAGTCTCCATCGGCTGGCCTGATGAGGTTTGCTGACCACTTCGCCTTCGCCGCATCGTACTCCGTTCTGGTAAAGTACTTGATATGGGGGACGTCATCTTTACTGTACGCGATTCGCCTCGGAATGCCAGTGGGACGAAGGCGGTTGCCCACAGCTGGTGCTGCATCCGTATTCTGAGGAGGTGAGGGTGAACCTTCGAGACTTTCGTTAGTCGGGATGCTAGGGGAGGATTGGGTTCGAACGTCGAGGCACTCGTTAGTCGGGATGCTAGTGGAGGATTGGGTTCGAACGAGAACATCAAATGCCCGCCTACCATGCGTTGGTTAGTTTGGTATGAGAACAGAGATTTAGTCACGCACTTCAGAGCTGCGAGCTCCTCCAGAGTCCCTTTGTGACTTTGGGAAAGCGTCGCGAACGCCTCGTTGCCCGACCGCAGAAGCATACCTTGATCCGCTTGCGCGACGATGCGCAAGATGTAGTCGACGGTATCCACCGTGGAAGGAGGAGGCCTAGCGACTGATATGGATGGCCTATTAAGTTGGTCAAACTCACCGCCAAAAGGCAGCCCATGCCTCGCTCCTTCGACGTGTTCGACGCTTCGACTTCCTCCGCCAAAGTTCAACTGAGAGCCAGCGTTTTGCGCCGCGAAGAATGCTTGAAATTGGGCGTATTGGAGATCAGAGAGTTGTTGGGACGACATCTTTGAGGAGTTGGTGAGGAGAGTAAGGTCCGTAAGCTCGATGAACTTGGAGAGTCGTCGTCGTCGTCGTCGTCGTCCCCAAAAAAACAGGAGGCGATGGGTCGACATCGTGGTTGGAGGGAAGATTATAAGAGGGACGCGTCACGCTCGGCCACGGCGACGAGCTTCCACAAAAGCCTCCTTCGCCAACGACCACAACCACTCGCTTAACGCAAGCATGAGTCGAGAAAGTCAAATTCAACTCAAATTATGACTGCGTTTTTGTCGGAGCCGTAGTTTGAGTCAACTGGATCGTACTGGAGCTGTTCCGAGGTGCGTCAGAATGACTTGCTCTTTTTTTTGAATTACTTGGCTAATGGGTCGCCTTCCTTCGATCTGCCTTAAAAGCTCTCGTGCAAGTTTCTCGTCTCAGCAAATCGCCTTCACCAGCATTTCTATCATCCTTCTCGCCTCTGCACGCCGTCGACACTCGTCATGGAGAAAAGTATCTCGGATCACGTCAACGACGCAATCGAATGTCTTGATCGCATCGACACGATGATTGCGAAGGCCGGCGACTCCAAGACAGTGTCGGGCGTACCACTCGTCTCTATTTTGAAGGACGCTGTCCATCACCTCAAACTTGCCAAGGACGCTGCGTTCAACCAGCACGTCTACTTTGCCCTTTCCCCAGACATATTCAATCCCTTCAACCTTCCGAGCGTCGAGAGGTCATTCTCTCGCTTCTCTCTCGGAGAGGCTTCTCGTGTGCTCATTCTGAAGAAGCACATGAACGACCCGGACCCAACAGTGGAGTTACCACCTCCAGAGGAGCGTATGGGACGAAATGTGAGCATTTCGTATCGATCGTACTCATACAAGTCACCGCATACTAACTCAATCCACGCAAGATCGTCGTGTACACGATCTCCTCTGGCTCGCGATCGTCCAGCTTCGTTCTCCATGGCAGATTACCCCTCTCGACGTATCAGGACGACGAATATTCCGCACGTAAAATTAGTCGTGGACCACTAATCGCGAACAACGCCGTTCGTCACCGTCTTCTCTCGGCCAAAGATACCCCACCTGGGAGATTGGACCTCGAGGTCGTCGCGAGGCTTGTCGAAGAGGCTCTCGGCAAAAAAACTCCGCAGCCGGACATCACTTCGAGGAGTTGGTACTGCTTCGTGAGTACTTCATCTTTCCTTCCATGCAACGCGCTCCAACGAGCTCTACTGACGCGTACTGACGTTTCGTTGTACTCAGCCGAAGGAGTATATTTTGGATATCGTGTCGGTCTTCGCGCTGGTTCAAGCAAGGAGCGATTATCTGGAGATTGACGGCGTTGGCGATCGGATTGATTTGTCGGAGGAGGACACCCTCGGAAGGTACTTGGGCTTTGATACATGGGATACTACCATTTAGTTAGTTTTGCAACATTCCGTTTGTACATAGGCACCATTTTATCGAACGAACGAAGTTGGCATTTAAAAATTCGAAGTTACGTTGAGGCCGGAGGTCGACATTTGCTAGTAAGCGCTGAACATAGCGCTGAATATCGCTGACGTCAGAAATGCCTATATCCGTTGATCGACGTCGATCAAAGTTCGATCACAACGAGGTTAATCATGGGAACAAACATGCGGCTTCCGCACGTCTTTTCAGTCGGAGTTTGAATTCTTCGGGGCTACGATTTCTGCCCTCTACCTCTTGCCTCGATCATCCAGCAACCCTCGAGCCTTTCCGCACGAACGATCGAACGACATCTCCATTCAGGATCCCGGTGCAATTCACTCGACCCTCTAGTGCGTATGGTATCCCTTTCTCCTCCTTCTGCACCTCACAAGATCTCGCTCAGCTCTGTATCATGCCGCCGCCTCCCCCGAAGGATGAAGAAAATAAAGACCCCAGCCTCCACCAGGACCCCCCGAACTTGAACAAGAAGAAGAAAAAGAAAAGTCGCCCCAAGAAGAGACAGGGCGAAAGCGTTCCAACGGAGAAGGGTGGTGGCGAGTTCACGCCTGGCTTTTCGCACCTCCTCGATACGTCTCTGGAATACGACGAGTCGAAAGACAAGCCTGGTGCGTTATCCTGCTCTACTATTTTTTTTTCCAAATTTAATCATATTTTTACAGTCGAAAAACGGTGGGACGAGAGTGGACTGTTCTTGGGTCCCAACAGAGGGGCTTCTGGCTACTACAACCCGAAGGAGGTCTTCATCGGACGCAGGTCTCTCGATAGTGAGAGGGATTTCTCTGAGAAAGAGAAAGCTCGCTACGCGCACGTCGGGCAGCCTCATACCCGAACCCAATCCGCTTCCGGCACCCTCTTACCCAACATGCCTCCACCAGACTCCAGCGCACCTGGTGCAGGTCTCGACGCACCCGTCGTGGATCCCAACGCACCCGTCGTGGATCCTAACGAAGTCACCGAGAAAATTGACGAGGTTTTTAAGAAGCACACCTTGCCGGAAACCGCGGCTTCGATTGTTCAGTACATCCATAGCGACCATTGCCCTTATTCTCTCTCCGACAAGCGTGCTCTGTACGACGCAATCCTTCAGCACAGTGTCGTTGCCATCAATCCGACACCCGTCCCATCCAATGATCCGGCTAAACCACTTCGATTCAAGTCCAACTTTGCGGAGACGTTCCACCGCCTTTGTAAGCTGGAGAAGGAGGACCTGGAGTCAGCTTTGGAGGACTCGGCTGACCTGTTGGCAACTTTGTACCAGGCCCTCTGCGATGACACGGAGCGTACTCACAATCTCCGAAGAGCGTTCATCGAGCAATCCAGATCGATGACGTCTCTCAACTCCACGGTCACTCGCCTCCTGACCACTATCGAAAAGAAAGAATCCGAGTTCAAGGCCATGTTGGCGGAGCAGAAAGCCGCTCACGACGCCGCTCTGGAGAAGGAGAAGGCTGAGCACGAGGCCGCTTTGGCGAAGGAGAAGGCTGCGCATGGTGCCGCTCTGAAGGAGGAGAAAGCCCAGCACGCAGAAGAACTCGTTAACGTCAAGCTGAGCTTGGTGGACACAATCAATGTCGAGTTTAAACGTCGGGATGCGCTAGCGGTCCCCTTGTCTGAGAGCGCGGCCACCAGACAGCGCCAGGAGGACGAGATGCGTCACCAACAGGAGCTTATGGTCGCGCAGGGCAAGTTGGCGGAACTGGAGGGGCGACTTCAGGCGAGCAGAACCACCCAGTACAAACTCATAAACGCATCCTCAGAATACGCGACGCTCGAGAGAGCCGTCAACACGAGCATTCTTAGAATCGAAAAGCTCGAAACCGAGGCAGCAACGGCAAAATCGTTGGTCACAACTCATGCGACGAAAATCAAGAAGCTTGAGAAGGAGAAGGGTACTCTGGAGTGCACGGTTAAGAAGCTGAAGAATGACGGGGAGGTCGAAGCCGGCAAGGCCAAACAGCTCGCGAAACGTGTCGAGTCTCTGGAGACAGAGTTGATTGAGACGAACGAAGAACTCACCAAGACGCGTGGTGAGCTGGCCAACGCAACATCGGGCGCTGCCTTTGCGCAGTTAAGTGCTCGTGTCTCAGAGTTGGTGCAACTGGTCGACATCCAGCAGCAAGCTTTGCTCGGGGTAAGTGTGCTCAGTTTTTCCTTCCATTTTCTTTTCTGATCAGCGTCCTTTCCGCAGAACAAAAAGGCATTGGGTATCATACAGAATCGTGTCGTCCTCGACCAGTTGATTGTGGACATCGGTGTTGTGGCTGGGATCGTAAAGGAGAAGACCAACGAGGAACTCCTTGAGATGAAGCCTTTCGAGTACAACGACTACATCTGGAACCTGAACAATGCCCTCAGTCGGAACGCGTCATTCGAACGACAGGTCGACGTCTTCGGCCTGGCGGTCGCCAGGGTCAGACACTACGATCAAGACGATTCACTCCGCGCTTTCGACGAACTGTTCACAGAGGCGAACGTTTGCGAAGCATTCGACGTCATCATGTCCAGGGCGTCGGAGACACGATTCAATGCGAACGACCAGGTCCACCAGGTACCCGAGAACTACCAGCCTGAAGCCTCAGAAGATCTCATCGGCATAACTGTCCCTGGAGAGGAGATTAGGATTTCAAAGGTCATCTACCGGACCTTCAATCGCCACAGGACGTTGGCTCATCGCCTTCAGCTTGGGGAAATCTCTACTACTCAGGGGAAGGCGTCGGTTGAATACTACAAGGAGGATAAGCCGAAGGAAAAACGCCATGATATGCTCAAAGCTGCGATCGACGAGCACCTCAAGAAGATCAAGGAGCATGAGGCCAATCTCCTGGCGCGTGCGGCAGCAAGTGACGACGGCGACGACGACGACGACGACGACGACGACAGCGATGACGACGACGACGACGACAGCGAGGATGACAGCGACGACGACGACCCCAACCCCAACCCCAACCCCAACCATTGACGGACGACGTGATGGTTGCACGTCCGCACGTCCTCGTGTATCGTGTCAACGACACTTTGATTCATCTCGAGGGTGCTCATTCTCTATCGCTCACTTGCTATCGCACTATTGTTCTCGCACTCGCACTCGCTTTCGCACTATACCTCTTCCTATTCTCGCCTCCTTGCACCGTCTTCTCCTATCCCCTCGACTTCTTTCTTTCTTACAACTTTCGAGTCCACACCTACAGTCATTTATAATCACTCTCCTTTGAATACCCTCTCGCTACATCATGTATCCTTGTATTCATGTATCGGAATGTATGTAGGCTTACTTGTAACCTAGCACATTGCGTTACCGCGTCAATGACATACCGTTTTATCTAATGGAGGTTGTGAACGCGTGAAAACAAAGCGGGAAAAAGTTAGGAGAGTGACGAGAGTCGTGCAGACTCTGCACGACTCTCAGTGAAAGCTGCAGTACGGACCGTGACTCCGAACTTGTCGTGGCTTTCACGCTCACTAGCGCTCACTCGTGCTCACTCTCTCCATCCACCGCGTACCGTGTACCATCGTTCTGTGGCCGCCAAAGCCCCTTGGAAACACTCGATCCACGACGCTCGTTTCGCGACACTCGTTTCGCGACGCCCGTTTCGCAACAATCGTTCCACGTTGGGCCTTTCCGCGACAGGCCGTTCGCGACGCTCGTCAACTTCGTCTCGGGACGCACGTCTCCGAGTCACGGTCGCGCTGCAGCGGGCTACTTTTCGCGACTCTTTTCGAGACTCTCCCTTCACTACTATTACGCGTCCCAAGTCATTCACATCGTCGCACGTCGCAAGGGGGGACGCGTCGACTTTCATCAAGCCAATCCGCGTTAGCAAACGCAGTCCCATCTTTTCACCTCCGCTTCTCAAAGGGGCTCGACGTTGTTCTAGCTGAGTGCATCTTTACCTCGCTAGGACTTGTCCGTCCCTTTCAGGCTGGTCTTCGCGTCCTGGATCTATCGTGACCGTTCGAGATACCAGCCTGGTTTTTCGATGTCTTCGCTTCATCTTCCCTTTGGGACCTGCCCGCTCGTTGATAAAAATTTGTTCTGTACCGTTTGCTACCCCGAAGAACCTCTTTCTGAAATCGAAGAGGATAGGTAAGAAATCATTATTGGAATGTCAAACTCAATCTTGTGCTTACGTTCATAATATTTAGACCGAAACGCCGTCACAAAATTTGGTCAGAGGGAAGGAAACTCGGTTGCACCTTGAAATATGGGAAAGGACAATGTGAAGAAGCAGAACGAAATTCAGGTAAGACTTATCTGCTACATTGAATCATTCTCATATTTAAACAACATTGATGCCAGAGATATTTCCTGACTTTGACTTTGCAAGAGCTCTGAATCATGGAGGCTTCCCCCTGCACAACAGAGATGCTGGGAATACTATTATCTGGGATGAAAAAAAGTCCAGGTTTGCAAAGGATGCAAAAGGCTTCAAAATTGTTGCCCATTTCCCTGGATTCCTCAGGGAACAAAATTTGGTATGTCTTCTTGAAATTCTCTAATCCATTCAATTCTGAGAGTCAAAAAGGATGATTTCACTAAACTTTGCCTGGATACTGGTGAAAAGATCAAGATATCCATAGGCTCAGGGGCTGATAAGAAGGGAAGAGATGATCCCAGCTCTTACATTCATAATGTAGGAGAAACTGCTGGAGCTGTAGGATTCTCACATTGCCAACATGCCATTGGCCATACAGTGAGTTTTCTCTAAGAAATATCTATTCCCAATACCAACACACCACAATCTTATAGCATGAGAAGCCTCTCCCTTCCAGATCCATTCTCTCTTCATGCAGAGATTATGATGCCCTTCTGGGTTTCATGAGTGCCCCACAGTCAAAAATACTGTCTCAAAGGCTCAATGGGATCCTGCAGGAGATTGATCCGGAGTTTTTTGGTGGTCTTCAGGCTGTCAGGAGTTTCATTGACAGGAACATCGCATCTGTGGCTTCCCTTGCTGCCAATGATCCTATCTTGATGGAAGGCAGGTCTCTCATATTCAACAGGCAGACTCCTCTGCATAATGACAGTCTAGATTGTCCAACTGGATGGCAATTCATTATTGCAGCAGGTCACTTTACCAGTGGTGGATCCCTTTATATTCCTCATCTGGATCTTAGTCTCAGACTTCTTCCTGGAGATTTGGTTGCTCTGAGAGGAAGGGTGCTCTCTCATGAGATTGAGCCTTGGTCTGGTGGGCAAAGGATTTCAATGGTCAATTTTACTCATGAAAGTGTTTGGAAATATGCAAAAGTTCCTATGCCTCACTTGTTTTCTTTTAAGTAGAGCTTACTTACAAAATCTCTTCAGTAAATCTTGTCAGCATTCATTTCATCAAACTCTGGCCAGGCTCCTTAAATTTCAAGCAGGTGCAGTTATGTATGGCATTAGTCTACTATCATACAAATTTATTGGTCTACTCAGGAGTGATGTCTTCTGCATATCCTCCCAAATGTGCCAGGTCAAGCCCTAACTTTTCCACCAAAAAGAACTCATCTTCCTCTCCTGCAGGGAAGGGAACCATTGCAACCACAGACAAAATTGAGCTTGCTGGAATTATTTTGTAGCTGGATGGGCCTTTGTACTTGCAAACAGCTAATGCCCCATTTGACTTTTGAAGAATCGTTGCATTTGGTGTTGAGTATATTGAAGACAGTGCAAATGCCTTAACAACACCTCCAACTTCTGCTTGGAAGTAGTATTGAACTTCAGCAAACCGATGGCCATTCTCGTATTTTATCTGTTATGAAAATCAGTGCCTAGAACAGTCATATAAAATATTGGTGCTAACTTTGACATTTCTAGACATCCTAACCTGCTCCAGTTTTTTTGTTTTCTCTTTCCAAGCAGATCTGGCGATCTGACCATTGGGCAAGAGGAGCCTTGCCCATTTTCGAACCTTGACAACAACTCCAATTTGCTCTGGGTTCCCAAAGAATTCAATAAGTGCCTGTCTTTCATGATCAACAGCTTTCCGATCTGTAGAGTCCTTTGCACGAAGCAGAGCAAACCCGTCCTCCAAGTCTATTGCACCAAAAGGTAAACCTTTCTCTGGTATAGCAAACTGAGGAATCATTGCAGATAATGCATTCAGCTGAGTCAGCTGGACACCCCTTTCAGACAAGTTTGCATAAGGATTAGAGGGCTGCTTGATCATTTGTCCGAGGATTCCGATTGTTCTCTCCATGGGGAATTGAGATCGGTAACCATCAGGGCCTATTCTCACTACCTCGGGAGCCAGATGAACTAAGCCATGTATGCACTGTCTACAGAAGTGAATTCGTTCCACCTTTCTCTGGTAGAATAGTTCTTCAAACTCCTTGATGAACTCCATAATGAGTGTATATGCCTTTCTAACTTGAGCACGGCTGATAGACCTTTGGTGAAGTATCCGAATCGCAACCACAAGCTTGCAAAAGCATTTCCAATAAACCTCAGGAAGAATCCCATAGAGAAGCCCAGGACAGAGGCCATATATGTATGTAAGATACTCTTGAGCTTTGTAATTACTTGAGACCTTCTCTGCAGGGTTTCTAGGTGCTTTATCGAATGAACCGGGAAGATAGGGTGCTGAGGATGCAACATGCTCTCCGTGATATTTCCATGTGTTTCCTTGAAGAACCGCCCAAACCCAGGATGACTTTGGATCATCCTTGTCACACTTCATTGTACCTCGAAATAGTTTTAAAAGCAATTGAGTCATGTTTAAGGAGACAAGGTGCATGAGATCTGTTGGAAAGCAGCCAGGAATTTCCAGCCTATGTTTAGGGGAAATACCCTGAAAGATACTTGGTCTGGATATCCCACTATTTTTTCTTCTTGTGCTGAAAGCTGCTAAGGTTGGAGAGCTCATTACAAGCTCAAGATTTTTCTGGTACAGAGCAGGATCTCCAGGGTGTAAGGTTGCAAGCACAACATCTTCATGATTACAGCCAGGAACATTGTAGTCGTCTGGCTTGAGATGAGGTACGTAATAAGTTTTTTTTGCTGGTTTTCTTCTTCCCTCAATTCCACACATTCGTCTGCAGTGATTGTAAGACTTGTGCCCTGCGAATCCATTCAAATAATTCAGACCAACCCCATCTGCTGTCATGAATACCAGGTAGGGATCTGAGCGAACAACATTTTCCAACGATGCTTTCCAAATCTTGAGACCCTCTTTCTGAAGTGCAGATACATGATGCAAACCAGGATAGACAAAGGAATCGGGATCCTTTGGAGCATTGGGGCCAGGAATAAATCCACCTGGAAAGATATATCTTTTCTTGTACCTCTTATCAGGGGATAAGTTCAAAATAATCCAAATGTAGATCCAGCAATCAGACCTCTTGCCCCTATACAACTGTGCCCCATCCATTGAGAACATCAATAAAACATCATTATTCTTGATGTCCCCCCTTTGTACTGCTTTGATTATATCATCTCCACAATAAAAGTCACTGTAATTCTCAACAAGAACATCTCCTGTCTGAGGATCAACATTGCCCAGAAGCTCTTGTACTGAGTTCCAGAAATGATCCATATCTTTGCTTGCTTCCTCAGTCCTTTCCATTGTTTGGAGAACCGGTCCCATTGGAATGGTATAGAATTGCCTGGCAGCAACCTTCTTCTTTCCTTTGCTCCTTTTCAGAATCTCTTGATCATATCTAAATGATCCACACTTTGGGCATTTCTCAAGATCTTTATATGGCCCTGTAAACGCAACACATGATATTGGACACATGTCATCTTTAATAGGGACCACTCCACTGCTTTCTTGAACTGCTTTCTTGGCCTGTTCATAGGAAAGAATCCGATCTTCTGGGTGCCTCTGTAGTATTGCATCTCTAACTTCATTGTAAGTAGCCTGTGAAGCCTTGGCTGTGATCTGAAAGAGCTTCATGGAAAGAAGCTTGTCTTGATCTTCAATCACCAAAGGGCCTTGTATGGGATTCCTGAGCCTGTGGATGACCTCTGGATCCATTCTGCAATCATCCAGTCTAGCATTCTTCACTCCTTCAACAAATTGGCTAGCAATCTTCAAGCTTTCTAGATTGACTTCAGGGAGGACATCAGGCTCATCAATATTTTCATCATGATCTGAGTCCAGGCCATCAGGATCTTCAACTTGATCTGGATCATTCAAGGCTTCTTCTTCTTCTTCTTCTTCTCTTGCTTCTGCTTCTTCGAGTTCTTCTTCTTCTTCCAAACATCCAGGATCCCTTTCTGAGCTGGTATGAATACAAGAACATTAATCACCTGATATATACAAGGATTCTTACCCAGGTCACCTCCCTCCTCCTCCTCCTCAAGCAGCCTTTCACCCACAATCTCAGGCTCAGGGGTTCCCAATACAGGTGTTCCCTTACAGAAAGTAAGGAAATAATATGATTAGAATAGATTTCAGTTCACTGACTGGATCAATATCCATCTCATCTACCTCATCCATAGGGAGATCTTGGTCATCATCTACCTGTATATATCTTGTCATTTAAATTTGATTTCTGCCTATGGTTCTCATACCTGGAGATGGGCTTCAATTTGAGGCAATATAGGAGTCTGATGCTGCTGAGCAGGCTGGAATACTTCAGTAGTATTTCTAATTATTGGACTGTATTTCTCACCTCATCCCAGAAATTGAGATTTGGGTAACCTTCTAGAAAATTTGCAACTGGGGCTGCCTGGCCTAGCATTCCAGCCCCCTCAACTCCAGGAAAATTGACGGAGTTCAAGTTCCTGAAGCCCTCTGGAGTGGGAGACAAGGGTCTCCTATATCTTGCATGTGCATAATAAGTAGACTTTGCAACTTTCTTACCACCTGGTAACTTGCAGAATGTTGCACAATTACACCTATATTCCTGCTTTCTCCCCATTACTGTGTTTCTACAGGCAAATAGTCAGAACCATGAAGATTTCAGAGCATTCTATATGACTGAATGAATCATAATGCTGTTTTCCTACTTCAAAAGCAGGCATCTGTTGATGACCTGACAGAGTTTATGATAGGATAGCAGATGCTGAACTTTTTGTACATTCACCAAGTCATAGTCATCTATATCCACTGACAAGTATGACCACTGACAAGCATGAATCACAACTTGGTTACAGTCAAATGCATGTTCCTATCATAAACAGTATATTGCATATCACAGATGTTACTATAGCTCACTATCTCGAAGTACAAAGTACATGATCAGCACAAGGAAACTTGTGCAGTCACCGAACTACACACACGAACAGAGAGTGGAGAGAGATTCCTAGCAGAGACTTACAATCAAAATAAGGGACAATAGCCGGAAGGCGGATGACAATAGTTGAATGATTTGTGACCAACACACCCAAAAGCGTACGGAGACAGTCAGTGTAGACGGGGACAGAAAGAGCCAAGAAGATTCGGATAGATGATGTAGCCAGACCTGAGAAAGAATCATGAACAGAAGGCGGCAGGAGGAATTATTTGTCCTACCGTATGAAAGAAGGTTCGTCGAAGAAAGGGAGGGAGGTTTCGCAGATCGTCCTCGTTGCGATGAGAGGCGGGAGCTCGGCGACGACGAGAGGCGGGCGCGAGAGGAGAACGAGAGAGAAGGGGGCCAAAACAGCGCGCGCGCTTCGCCGGAAGAGGTTGCGCAGGTCGTCCTCACCTCGATGAGAGTTGGTAGCTCGACGACGAAGGGAAGGAGACGAGAGGCGGGAGTGAGAGGAGAACGAGAGGGAAGGGTAGCTCGACGATGACGAGAGGGAGAGTGAAGGCCGGCGCAAGAGGAAAACGAGAGGGAGACGAGAGGAGATCGTCCTCACCTCGATGAGACGTGGTAGCTCGACAACGACGAGGAGCACGAGAGGAAAACGGACGAAGAACGTGATTCAACGGAGGAGACGCCCGCGCACCCAAGATTCGCGTTCAACAGGCGCTCGTAACCTTCACCTCGATGTGAGGCGGTAGCTCGGCGGGGAGGAGGTGGAGACGAGAGGAGGTGCGAGACGGTGATGAGAGGGAAGGGGCCACAGGAGCACGGGGGATGCGCAAGTCGTTCTCACCTCGATGTGAGGAGGTAGCTCGGCGACGACGATAGGGAGAGGAGAGGAAAGGGTGGCGGGTGGCGGGTGGGAAATGGCGACGAGAGGGAGAGAGGCGACGAGAGGGAGAGAGGCGACGAGAGGGAGAAAGACGTACTAAACGCGATTCAACGGAGTAGGCGCCCGCGCGTGCTGAGGGCGGTGTGACAGGCGCTCGGAACCTGGGGCTTAAGCGCTCAGCAAGCGGAGGGCGGTGTTTGTTCGAGGAGGCCTGCTGGAGCTCTGATATGACGAAGGCAAGTACCGGCAAGTTTCTATGCTGTAAAATACCAGTTAGTTACTCGAAATGGTCAGAGAAATGCTTACAATCGAGCTTACGATTTCGGAACTTCGATGTGTTCGACTTTCAAATGATGTAGGCCGCAGTTAGCACAACCGAATGCGATCCTATGTGCGCTGGGATGACGAGGTTGACTAGGGACCAAATGATCAAGGAAAGACACCGTTCGATCAGGGCATTTTGCGAGCCAAAATAGTACAAAGACGTACCGAGCAGCTTCGTATTCAATTTTGCGTTATATCGGAGGGAGCGATGTGCTCGGATCGTAGGTCGGGGCGAAATATCTGCAAGCGGAGTTCGTGATCGAGACAGAGATAGAGAGAGAGCTGCGATCACGATCGTGGTCACCGACACAGCATACCCAATCTGGAATACGTGAGTAAAACTTTCCTTCAAAGCTTCGTTGTTGCACTAATCGCAATCGTCTCGCATATGCCAAATCCTTTGCCAGCACAACCGGTTATATCTTTTCTATCATACAGCTGATCTCGTACACTACGAGCATTGGTCCATATTTGAGTCTCTCGACTTCAAGCTCCCACGCATCTCTCCTCAGCCGTAATTTTTTTGCAGCAGACGGGGTTCTCACCGGGAATGAAGTCGTCTCGTAGAGCGTGCGTGAACGTTGCTTGGAATATGTCCTCATCTTCAAAATCCGCTATTCCGTATATCCCATGTAATGGACCTCAGTCAAAAGCAATTCCTTTAATTTCAAAAGGATTCAAGATATGGATGTTTTACTATTCCATCCCTAGCGTTCCAAGCGATAGGAGCAAGTGATCGGGCTTCTGCACTTCTTAGACGGAAGTGTCGCCTGAAAGTGATATCAAACGGCTCTGGGATCGGGGACTACACAACTGGTACATGTATGTTCTCGCCTGAACGTTTCAGTGACGTTCCTCAGTACATTTCTCTATTTCTAGATTCAGGAGAGAAAGAGAGGCTTGTACAGTCGCTGCTCGCCCTTTACCGAGCAAGTCGAGACCGTTGAAAGGGAAAGACCCTACGAGCCTCATGCTGGCGGTGCTTTCATTCGACCCAACTTGAGGAACGATGATCAACAACGTGCCTATCTTGAAAATTCATCATGGGACCACGCGATATCTCATCTCATCTAATACCAGGTCATTCAAAGGTGATTGCGCCGTCTTGCCACGAAGGGCGTCTTTACCGAGCATCAGCGCTCGACCATAGGTTCTTACACGCATGTATCAACGTCTGCAATCACTCTCGAAGTCCTCATTAAAATTCGCTCACCTTCATCGGATGGATGAACAGTTACGGAAGATTCGCCGGGGTTAAAAATAACAAGGCCTCAAGGCCTTTTCCTCGTGCATTTCATGATTAAAAGTGCGTCGTAATTTGCTCCAGATTCCTCCCGTGAATCCTCAGTGACCTTCTGTCCTCTTGACAGCCTCTGTTTTGGATAACAAATGATTCTAAAATTCTAATATACTGTCGACTCGAGGGACCCTGCTACCGTGCATGCGTCAAATTCAAGGGCAAAAGATTCAAACTCTTCACTTTTCAGAGGCAAACTAGCTTAAAATGACAGCGGTTTGTTCGTTTCGCAACATCTACCTCAAAATCGTTCTCAAAACTTTTACAGACTACGCGTACGGTATTCTCTAGACCTTGTACGCACTTGTTGCGGTCTTAGTTGACTCAACACTCTTCTTCTCATTCGTCATATGGATTCCCTGGGACGGTCGAGTGGTATAAACGTCCCTTTCGCTTTCAACGTTGATCGGAGCGGAATACCTTCCAGTTTGAGTTTTTTTTTCATAGCTCGTACTTCTCGCTCTCCCAGCGACAAGATTCGGATCACATACGGTCATGCTACTGAAGATGCTCGCGGTCAATCATGTCCATTGCAGCGCGATTTGAGACGAAACGAGAAATTTGGCCGGCTCACACGTCATGGCCAGGCTTCACTCTCTTACTCGAGGACTTCTTGTGCTCCATCGCACTATGAAGCCTGACTTAGGAGAACCTACCGTATTCTGCGATGTAGCAGAAACACCCTGCACGGCCTTGGATCTTTAAATACTTCGCGACCGACGGTTCACCCACTCAGTTGAACGATACATCTCCCCAAATGTCTTCCAGTTGTGACCCCTCGCAGGCGATTCCCGGTGACTCGCCCTCTCTGGAGGCCCCATCCCCACTCACACCTCCTATAGAGCGTCTCCATGTGACGGTTCTGATTGGTCCCTCCGCGCAGGAGGGCCATGACGAGACCTCCTCGCAGATGCTTTCCGACGATTCGTCTTTGCAGGTGAGTCCCGAAATTTGTTTATGACAGATTTTTTCCATTGATACTCGTCATCCCTTCAGGACCCTCTCTTAGACCGTTTTGAAGTGACGGTTCTGCTTTGTCCATTCACGCAGGCGGGCCACGGCGGAGTCTCTTCGCAGGTGTTTCCAGACGACTCGTTCTTGCAGGTGGGTCCCAACAATCGTTTATCGTAGATATTTCTTTTATGCTACCCTCTCCGCAGACGTTTCCGAGAGACCATCACTCCTCGACGGCTCGGCTCTTCCTTTCTCCTCAGGCGGGCCATGACGGCGCCCAATCGCAGGCGCAACCCGCACTGATGTTTTCCGACGGCTCGTTCTTACAGGTGGATCTCAACAATTATTTATCACAGTTTTTTTTCGTTGATACACTCTCTCAGATTCTCCCGGGTAACATCTGGGTGATGTGTCCGGACGGTGAATTCTTGCTGGTGCCGCAGAGCGCCACCTTTAGGCAGAGGTTCCCCGACGGATCATTACTGCAGATGCGTCTCGTCGATCCAAACTTGCCGATGCTCTCGAACGGCACCTTCATGCAGGAGCTTTCGAACGGGCCACGGTTGGAAAATCATTCCATCGATATACTATCGCAGAAGTATCCAAGCGGCACCTGGGAGATGTGTCTGAACGGTCGATTCTTGCGGATGCATCCATTCAGCACGTTCTGGCGGATGCATCCCAACGGCTTGTTCTTGAAGATGTATCTCGTAAGTCCACTCTCGCAGGAAACCTCGAAATCACAGTTGCTTCTGGACAGCACCTCCGACAAACCAGCCCTACTGATGTTTTCCGACGACTCGTCCTTGAAGGTGTGCTCCAATATTCTGTTATCGCAGGATTTTATTGATACACTCACAGACTCGTCCGGGAGATATTTGGGTGAAGAATCCAGAGGGTAAAGCTTGGCTAGTACATCCGAGCGACACCTTCTGGCGCAGGTTACCCAACGGCTTAGTGTCGCAGATGAATCTCATCGGTTCAAATTCGCCGATGCTTTTGAACGGCACGTTAATGCAGGTGTTTCCTGATGGTTCATGGTTGAAAATGAATCCAATTGGTGCAATATCGCAAAGGTCTCCAAACGACACCTTCTGGCAGATGAGTCTGAACAACCAATTCCTGCACGTAAATCCAAACAGCACCTTCTGGCAAATGCTTCCCAACGGATCATTCTTGCAACTGTATCTCATCGGTCCGAACTCACAGTCACTTCAGGAAAACACCTCGCTGATGACCGACGGCACGTCCTCGCACGTGGGTCCAATTATTGTTCATTGTAGAATCTCTCTTTTTATACACGCTCGCAGACTCATTCAGGTGACATCTGGGCGATGGGTCCAATCGGTGAATCCTCCCTGGTGCATTCGAACAGCACTTTCTGGATGAAGGAGCTTGATGGCTCCCTACTGGAGATGTATCTCATCGGTCCAAAATTGCGTATGTCTTTGGATGGCACCTTCATACAGGAACGCTGCAATGAGCCATGGTTGAAAGTGTATCCCATTGGTGGACTATCGCAAGAGTTTCCAAACGCTACATTCTGGCAGATGACTCCGGAGAACCGATTCCTGCGCGTAAATCCAAACAGCACCTTCTGGCAAATGTTTTCCGACGGCACATTCTTACAGCTGTATCTCACAGTTCCACTCTCGCAAGTATTCCCGGTGCCGCATTTGCTTCTGGACGGAACCTCACAGGCGTCTCACGACACCTCTTCCTTGGAGGCACTTCCGGACATCTTCCCCTCCGTTACCGTCACCACCTCACAAGCACCTCCCGAAGGTCCGTTCCCGCAAGCGTCTCTGGACAGCTTCCTCTCGGAGGCGCTTTCAAATGGCACCCTCCACCAAATTGATCCCGACAGCCCACCATCGCAGATGTATTGCAGCAAACCCGACCCTCCGAAAGGAACACGTCGTGCCTCATGTAAACTTTGTGTAAATGCCAAAGCAAAAGTACGTGTATATGGGTTGAACTCTGATGATGGGGCTAATTAGTTGGTTTGTTTCTTTAGTGCGACGTAAAGGAGAAATGGCCATGCACGCGATGCATTAAGAAATCGACCTCTCGTGTTTGTGATCGCCCGTTCGTTGTCTACGATGGAGAAGGTGGCCACTTTCAAGTTGTTACGACGACGCAACCTTCCGCTTCAAATGTTTCTTAGTCTACAAGGTAAATAGTCTGACTAATTTCAGTTCGATTAGTGGTACATGTACTCATCTATTGAAGTTTCTATTAGAGGTCCGCTGTGTGGATTGTAGCTTATTTCTGCATGCGCTGTTGGTAATCCCATTTGTTGTTTTTGAGTTGTTCTTACTTGTAACGTCCATTGATGTGCGGTTCGAGATTCAAATAGATTAGTGTTCAGTAATCTATAGAAATGTTCGAGAAACCGATTTTCCTTACCGGCTTTCTGTCTCCCTCTGGCACTGTAAATAGTAAATGCTATTACTGTAATGGAAATGCTTCGGGCACTTGCGCATTGCTGGTCAATGCCTTGGGCGTTGATTTCGAGATCATTGGTTTAAAATGCCTTGAGGAAATGCCTTGGGCAGTTGTTACGCCATAGTTGTTGAACATTTCCCCAGTGCCAGAGACAATCAACATCAGCGCCTATCCAAAGTAGCGTAATTCGTACCAATTTTATCATCTAGCGCGAGTTTTGTGGTGCCTTGTAAATCACTGGTACGGGCATTTATTCAAAATGTCGAAATTTTTTAAAAATTTGGTATGCACTCACTCGGTCAAATGGCATGTCATGAATGACTGTCTTACACGATTCACCATAGTTTCATCGCTGCAGAGTAGAGTGTGGACCAGTCGGAACAGGCAATGACAGGCATTCTAAAGCTGATGATAGTAGAAATGATATAAATGTTCCGTGGATTTGAGATTATTTTAGGGGTATGTGACACACCTTTAAGATATATTATAGCCGTATTTCTTGTATTACCTGGTTTCCTTGGTGCCGTCTTCAATCTTCTGTTGACGGCTTTCGACGCAGGACGCAAGCAAGAACTTGAAGAACTTCAAGAAGTGAACGAAGACACGTATTACATAATAAGTGACCGGCTCTAAAGAGACACGTCAGGATTTGCAGTGAGAGAGTTTCGTACGTATTTCGAAGCTTTCCGCTGGTGAGGATGGCGCGAGATGTATCTTGAGGCACCCGGCGTGGAAGTCCAGATCCAGAGCCGAGAGCAGAAAGCGCATGTAAATCTCCCCATCTTTCGAATTTCCACTTCTTTTGCTCTCAACATCCATTCAGCGACGATACGCTGAAAGTTTAGATCTTCGCGGCTCCTTCCTCGCAGTGATTTGACGCCTCACGTAAGAAATCTCGGAAATCTGGGAATCGAAGAGCGAAAATCGACGCCCCTCTTGCTCGTCCATCGACGCAAAATGGGGGCATAGATCCAGCGCCCATCGCCTGAATTGATGATGAAAGGACTTGAAGGTAGTCGAGAGCTGAGTGATACCGAGAGTCGAGAGTCGCCAATGGCGAATGTTTCCCTCAAATTAGAGGTACGGGAGACCATTTAAATCGGATGATGGAGCGAGTAATCGTCGACCAAGTCCGGATGCTCACATCGAAGTAGGAATAGAGGAGATAAATAGAGGTCGTGACGGAGGAAAAGGGGGACATATCCGCGATTGGCTTCGCCTTTACGAAATAGCGACGCAGACTCCTGGCTGATCCGGACAGAGGTTTCAGAGGAGAGGGCTGTTGACCAAGATGTAAATTGGAAGGAGGTGGAAGAGATGATAAGGAGAAGGACGATGGGGAGGATGGAGGTAGTATAAGAGCGAGAGAGAGAGCGAGATCGACCGTCAATCCAAGAACATTTTGTGGAGTTCGAACGACATCAATGTTCAGGCAAGACGTCGAGCAACAAATCCACAGAATCGAGCGTACGGAAGAGCAAAATTGAATTTCATGATCCACAACATTCGCAGGTGTTATCCATATTCGAAAGCAGCGCGAATATTCGTAGATTCGAGTGAATCAACCAACGAACTTCCTACACATAACTGATCGTCTATACGCGGCTCCAGACGTTGAACGAATCGACGACACACCTTGATCCTTCCCCTCCTTTCTCGCGCTCTTCTTTCTCCACAAAGTTCGAGCAACTTCGCCGTCTCGTCCACCCATCTGTACTCCTATTTTCTGGCTTTAATCGTCGCGAAGTCCTACGGACGTCTCAAGACTCAGCCGAACGCCCATCCCCTCTCGTTCGATGGCTCCTTCGCCCCTCGTCTCAGCCAGCGTTTCCAACTTCCGAACGCGTCTCTACTTGTGCTCCGTAATGAGATACAAAGGACGAGAGAATTGGAAAAAACAGAATCCGAAAGTGAATCATCAGCGAATGTCATTCGAGACAAGACACGACGAAATGATGGCGCTCATTATTCCATCATTTTTCTTGACTTGAATGTCGAGGTTGAGGTTAATATTTTGAAACAACGCCGAGCGCGCGCTGAGGGCGTCGTTCGTGATACGGTACCCGATGCCCAGTAGAAACTATGGTAGATGCTTCAGATCGATCGTCTTGAGCGCCTGGATGAAGTTCGCCTTTGAATTGGACATGTCTCGAACCGGACGAAATTGGATCGTTCCGTTCGTCAAGTGGCGAGTTATGTCGCGATGATCCATGATAGGAGCCTGAGGTAACACCAGCGCAGCACCTCTCCTCTAAACCTCGGTGGATCTTCCAAATCGTCGCCTCCCGCTCGTCTATTTCGAGAAAGAAAAAGAAATGTGAGGTGAGTCGATAAACGAGTGCAGTGTAATCGTAGCGACAAGCACGAGAAACGTACCTCGAGTCATACAAGCACCATTTAGATCTCTATCTCTCCCTCGTCACCCGACCTCCTCTCCATCTCCTTCCTCCCCAACCTACTCTCCTCAACTTTATCCTCCTCCATCCGCATCCGCACCCTCATCTTCATCTACGCGCCTACATGAGTGTAAACGCATCCCTTCCATCCCTGATTTTTGACGAACGGAAGCCGCCTGATGATGTGAAGCGATCAAACGCCTCGAATTCGAATTCATTCAAACGTGAAGAAAACGAAAGGTAAGTTCGATTCGATTGGGCGAGCCGGTGTGATCACGGTGAAAGCACGTCCTTGTCTTCTGCACGAATCCGGACTCCCGAACGACCTCGGCGTGAATTCGAGGGAGGGGTTTAGTGCGCCTCCCCCATTCCTCCCTCCTCTCTTTCGCGCCTTGCGGTGTGGTACCGGGCCATATCCCGCGCAAAACTTGCCCCTCCGTCCCTCGATAAACACGAGGGTACGTATGGAGGAGGACGTAGGCTTTTGAATGCGGAGCGAGATGTCTGTCAGAGGATACGTCGGAGGATATATATAACGTCGATGGCCGAGAGAAGGATGCTTCGAAGAGAGCATTGAAAGACGCTAAGCATGAAACGTGCCCACCAATCCATCCGCTTCATGATATTTTGGAATCGGTGGGACAGGTCGACGGATCACGTCGCACCAACGGATGGCTGGCGTAGAATTTCGAATTTCGATCGTGAGTTGGCGATGGCGATGGCGATGGCGATGGCGATGGCGATGGCGATGGCGATGGTCCAGATATCAAACTTGCAGCGCTCGAAGATGATTTCAGATGGTCTTGGTCTTGGATGTCTCGAACGTCCAACGCTTTCATTATTGCAGATGTAACATTGGGAGGGGAATGATGAAAGAGATACGAAGTCAGCCAACGGCAATGGGAAGATAAGCCGCCGAGCCTGAGGTAGGCGGATAGATGACCGAGGGTTTCTTTGACTCGCGAGTGACGATGTTAGGACGGCGGGATTTGTAGAAGAGCAATCCAGTAGCGATTTGTCGGGAGTGTCTGTAAGTCGAAACGGTAAGTATGGCTAAAGTGATGATAGATGTCGAGAGGACGCACCTAGATTTCTCTCTTTCCAATCCCAACCTCGTCTCTGAGATCTCTTCTCCTCTCCAACGTGTCCGATCCAGTTGAAATTCTGATCTCGTGTTCAAGAAACCCACCGCCATCGATCAGCACCTTCACCCCCCAACTCCGACTCCGAACGTCCTTCGTCGATCTCGATTCTCGTCTCGCCCCGACCTACAAAGAGAGAGAAAGGAGCAGAGACAAACACTTCAAACAGAGGAACCCGGGCGTTCCGCGATCGCTGCGAACCCATTGCATACGAGATGAGTCGAGTCGAGTCGCGAGGGAATGCTGTTCGCGTGTCTAGATAGAGATGCAAATGTTCAGCGACGACAAGAAGATTCGAGGGGTGAATGGATAGCGGATGTACGCACCTCCGACTTCCAAACCATCCAAATTTAAACCATCCGAAATCTGACTCATCTCTCCTCCTCCTCCTCCTCCTCCTCCTCCTCATCTCCCATCATGGAGAAGGCACGGTGAGTTCTTTCCTTCTTCGCATGCATTTTCTTTTTCTTCGCCGGCGCGGTCGCGACTCGTGACTCGTGAACGCAGAAGGAGAGAGAAAGAGACATGATGCAGGGGAGAAGGAGCGCATTCCTTCTCATCATCTAAATGTCCAAACATCCTCCTCGCACGCGTTATCGTTCAACGTCCTCCGAGCCGTGGACGCATGACCCCGCACATCACGTCACGTCTCTTGCGGCGATCGATGATCCATCCGAACCTCGAACTTTGAAGCGGAATAACAGAGGGGGCGGTGCGTTAGAAGGAATGTCCGTGGGCAGAGGTCGATCTGATGCTGAATCAGTATCGGTGAGAGACGAGGAAGGAGGAATGAAGGATGCGATCGAGAGGAAGGAGAAAGAGAGCCGAGACGGGACGGGACGGGATATCATGAGAAGGAAGTGAAAGAGAATGCGAAAGAGAGAGGCACGAGAAGAGAAACTCACGTACAATCCTCTCCCTCTCCTAACCCTCCGATCCTCCGCACCTCCATTCCATGAACTTCTGAAGAGAGCAAATGCCATCCTTCCGCCCTCGATGTCGCTGTGAAGCAGCAACAGTATCACGCATCCAACCTCGCCTCGCCTCTCCAAATATCCTTTCGGAAGGTGGGATGGGATATCCGATCGCAGGCGAGAGAATGAGGCTCGGTTGGTCGAGGAGTCGAAGGGTCCGAATGGAGAGATGAAGATGATCCTGAAGATGCCCCTCCACGTCGACGAAAGATGGAAGATTTGTGAATGAAATTGTTAGAGCGGTGGTGGAGTTGGGATAAGCTCGGACGAGCGATGGAGAGAGGAAATGGAGGAGGAAGGAATGTCCGTGGAATATAGCGCCCATGAGCGTGCCTTCCCGCCACCTCGTCGTATCTGTCGTGAGCCCAGGTAAGCGGCGAAAGGCTGGCGCAGCAGACGTCAAGGAGAGAGCTGCCCCAACGAATTCGCAGCTAAGAGCACCTCGACCAGTGCATTGCGTATTCTCTACACCGCCGTCATCGACACATCTCTCTCCTGCAGTAACAGTCACGAGCGAGGGCGAGTGTCGTTTCCTTTCCCAAGGCGCGTCGAGCAGGCTAAGGTCTTGAGTTGGCGTTGGCGACCTCAGAACGTCCGCGTCCGCTTAGGATGAAAGAGAGCGAAAGGGAGGGAGGAAAGTGGGACGAGGAAGAATCATAGAATGTGGGATGACGAGGACGGATGACAACAAGTAGGACGACGTCCAAGGGTGCTCGAGGCGTGGATGGACGATGTGCGTGACATGCTGCTGGAAGGAAGATTTTGGGTACGCGGACCCCCACTCCGGGTTCCGGCCACCGGCCACCTCCGGTTCCGGCCCTAAGAGCTCGTCACAAGAAAATATTGTCCTGAACTCTATATTTCATTTGCTAAGGTATAGAAACGCTACAGTAAATACCTAATAATTGCTTTGAAGCATATAGCACAGTAAAATCTTACTTCTGGCTATGTTTCGTCCGTGCACAAAGAGAATTCGATTATTTATAGGTATTTTCGTTCTATTTTGATGTATCTGAACAAGAGCACGGCAGGCTCAAGCTTTCATCTTACCCGTAGGTTCTCCAGTATCTATGTGATGCCCCTACAGCGCTACAATATCTTAGAAAAAGATGGTTGAGGTGCGTTTCTTGTGTTTATCCGGCGGCCGTCCTATGCAGCATTTCCGACGAAAAGGGAAATGTAGCCAGGCTGTGCGCACGCGCGCAAGTCCTCTTCGTGCATGATGACCACGCTGCGAAGGTCGACGCAGTGTCGTTGTTCTTCTCCTCAAGGTCTTGTTAGAATCTGGGCCGGAGCCGGTGAGCCTTATTGTACATAGCGTCCACGGCGTGCTCTCGCTCGTCTTGCTTCTTCGCTCGTGTAATCAACCCCGCTTTGCTGCTCAGGTCAATACCTTTGGGATCTGCGCTCCTTGCCTCTCCGGCTGCTGGAGGCTGCATCTCAACAGGTCTCAATCTTCAAGCCGAGCTGTCGTCACGCAGCTGAATGCCAGTGAACAGAGAAATTTAAACAAGCCAAGGTGAGTGTATCAGTGTTGTATGAGCAAACCAAAGCACTTACCTCAATTCCGGTTCATACGGAGTCCATCTCGAAGTGCCCTTTACCACCTACCACCATCTCGCAACGACGCCGGGGCGAACGTCAAGTACTACCGCTCCTATGACATCCTCAATGATACATTCGTAGTTGCGCCTTGAAGGGTACCACTTAGTGACCAAAGATCCCTTTGCTGACTGGGTTGTAACGACACTGCGGCACCTTGTTGACGTCGACGACCTGAGTGGCACGCTGCAGTACGTTCATTATTTCTACCTTCTAAGATATTGAACCACTCTTACGTTGCTTTTGAGATTTCTTGTCGAGAGCTGAAGAAGTTTTAGCGCGCATATAGTCAGATCTGCAAGGATGATGGAGTACAAGTCAGGTTTTGATCAACGGTGGTACGTGCCGTTATGCTTAGCAGCGACCCCGCACCATGAAACTTTTGCTGATGGTTCCAGAACTTCTTTAGACAAGTCTGATGCCCCAAATTTACGCGGAAATATGAGCTGGGAGATATGCTTGGTAATGGGACGAAATGGCAAACTGCAACAAGTAGTAGCATCGCCATCGTCAACTACGGGTGAGTTTCAATCTTTCTAGGAATTTTATCGGTATACATCGTTGATGTTCTCATTCTTAACCCTCTGTTTTACTCGAAGGCTCTATTATATGGCGCATATAGCTGTTGACACGTTGTTTCGAAGTTCACGATGAGACTTCGGTACGTTCTATCCCTTCTCTCTGAATGAGGTTCTTGATTCCGAGCCATATCTAAATGACTTTAACTCCCTTCTCCCCCCGCAAGATACCAGTTACTCCACCAGCAGATAGCCGCGTCGTCTTGCGTCCCTCAGGCTTATCTCGCTTCGTCACCCTCTACACAGACATAAATCGCATTCACAATATTCCCTCCTATCCCTTCTCATCTGTCCCTGCGATTGGACGACGCCGTTCTCTTGTCAACTCGATCCACGCATCCAACTCAACAGGTAATTAGGTAAGTACCCACCTATCATGCAGACACTGACCGTTTTCGTCCAGGAATACCAAACGAGTTGCTGTCGACGTTGCCATGCACCCATCGCAGCCCCCAAGACCAACACAAGTGCAATCGTCGCATTCGATTTCGCCGCGTCGAGGGCCAGGTGAGTATCTTAACAGTCTTAATGTTACAATATGATACTGACCGGGATTTTTTCGAAGATAGGATCCGCTGATGATGCCATCGCATGCGTACGTCTGAGTCGCGGCGCAAGTCCTGCTGCTTCAAAATTCGACCTGTCGACCGCTCCAATCTTTCGAGGCCAATCGCCCGCATCGCGATCGTCAATCAACGTGCAGGCCGTCTCTCTGGGTAAAAGTAAGTGGCATGCTATAAGCTTTAGCTGATTTCTTTCGAGGAGGATCCACTGGCACTGGACGGACGGGAGAACGCATCGGCGAACGGGCGTCGTATTCGAGTGTCCGTAATATTTGTAGTTACAGTGTAATGTACTCACTAAAACGGCATTCAACTACGCATATTAATGCGTTTGACGTGCCTTTGGACAGCCTGGAGAAATAGTTTCTGACGCTACGAGCAGGGCCTTTGGGTGCCCGAAGCACTCGAAATCAATGCGTCACGGATATCAAAATCACCGCCTCGAGTACTTCAAGATCATCGCGAGTAGCATTCGGACTCAATGCTTGAGGCATTGATCAGCTATAGCTAAACGGCAATTTTTGCTAATAAAAATCAATGCCTTGAGCAGTAGGGTTGAAAATGCCTCGGTCGTTGGTGCGCGTTACCAATCAATGCCTCACGCATTGAAACCAAGTGCGTTTAGCATTGATATGAATTGTCTGTACTATTTACAGAGCTCTCTCCTCCCTCTCTATTTTAGCCTCAATTATTATTTACCATACTAGTATATGCATATAAATGTTGTCTTACACGTCTCCACGAGCAGAATATTATTTTGCACGACAGTCCTAAGCTTGTTGCCAGCCGTCTTCGATGTGGGGGAAGGAATGTCATCTTCGACAACATTCTCCCCCTTACAGTGTTACATACATCCTCGACGGCTAATCACGAGCCTACGACAGTCCTGGTACATCCATGTCTGAACAAAAAGGCCACGCGAGCTGACGAGTGAAACGCCAGCCTGGATCCCCGTAGCCTCGTACCCTTAGTCTCGTCCTCAGACCTTTATTCCTGCAGGCAAAGGCTTTCAAGCAATGCATATGGGAAGCGAGCTTTGAAAAAGTTCCCACAAGGAAGGCCGAAAATACCCTGCAAAGCCTTCCGTGAATCTCTGCTCTCACTTTTCGTCAGTCTCAGAAGAAATCTCGTTCTCAGGACACACATCAAGCAAATCTATTGGCTTCAGGAGCTAATAGATACAGAAAGATTCGCTCTGTGAACGCCGGTACGAGGCTAAGCAGTAGCAGTAACATTAGCATCGATATCATTGGCGGCGACATGAATCGCCGACGGCCAAGTACCACCCTCTCCTTCTCTTGACGCCCCCAGAGCTCGCGGCTCAAACCTCATAACACTACCCGCTCGGGTCCTAATCATCCACGTCTGGCAGCCCCTTCCTCTCCAGCTCCCCGTACGACGTCCTGTGCAGAATGTGCGGCCGAACCCTACAGTACCCATTCTCTCCAACAAGAGCTCTCTGACATCGAACAGCCGTGGCGCAAATCGCGCAACTTTTTGTCGTCGCGAAGTCTAGCCAACGTGAAATTGGGCTGTAAATGCAGTATGAGTTGACCCGAATGACCGCCCGATATGCGGAGGGTATGGGAGTGTGCGACGCCGTGCATGGATGTTGGGTGCTGTACGTTTTTCGTTCTCTCTTTTTTTGCACTCCCTTTTTCACTCTTTCTTTTGGCATTCCTCAGCCTTTGCTTGCTTGTCGAGCTCTGCACCCTCCCATTGAAATCCCGGCTAGTTGCTGAACGGCAGGTCACTCTTCAGAAACAACTAGTGAGCATGAAGCACCATTATACATCAAATGTCATCCTATACGTTTCCGCAAATGGAACATTCCCCTACACGACAGTGCTGATGAACATCGAGAAGTCCACACGAGCTGTCACAAAAGTGGCCCGCCAGACCGCCAATAGCCGACTCAGGTTCTCGAGCAAGCGCCGGACGTGCTCACCAGTCGACGACCATGACCAGCTATCACCCCAGCTCGAGTCCGAGCCCATTACCCAGCGGTTGCAACAGTAACAGTCAGTATCGAATAGAATCGCCGACGGCCAACTACCACTGGCACGCTCTGTTGCCTCAGGCTCCAGAGCTCGCTGCGCAGCAACGGAACTGGCAAGAGCAGCAACCCACTCAAATCCCAATCGTCCCATCTTCTCCAGTCCCCCATACCACCTCCTGTGCAGAATGTACAACCGAATCCCACAGCACCCATGCTCTCTTACCTCAAGCCGCCGCGGCGTAAATCACGCAGGTTTCCATTATCGCGAGATCCAGCCAAAGTAAACGTCGTATGTAAATGCAAAATCCCCACCATTTCCTTTACCATCAACATTTCTGAATGGTTTTCTTCTGATTCCTTCTCTGATTTCTACGATGCTCGGACAAGGACACGAAGCCGAAATTCGATGCTTTCTCAGAATATCCTTCCATACGTTTACCCAACGCACCAGTGGTCGAATCACAACTGGGTCAGTGCTGCTCGGTCAAATTCCCGGCCAGACCTCAAAAACGCCTCTCTAAAACGTCTTCTTAGTTCACGACTGTATCCCATCTCTCTGGAATATCGCAAGAACCTCGACGGGGAACATTCCAGTGCCAATCTGCTGACTTTCCTCTTTCGAAAAATCGTCGTAGTCGTCTTTTGCTTGGACTACCACTAGTTTACCCACCGCGTGCGCTGATCTGTGGTATTCTAGGCAACGTATCTTCCGAACAACGTCAAAAGCTGTACCCCTGCAACTGCTCTCTGGAATAATCCTCTGCGCCGAACTTAGGCTGTGCTCCGGAGACGACGACTGCACTGGAAGGCGGACAATAAAGTTGCCACGTGGGAGTGTCGAGTCCCGGAGAGGACAATTAGCTTTGGCGGGTCTTTGTCGTCAAGAAGTCAAGGCACCTGCGAAAAAAGCGAGCATTCCTGGTGGGGACCAACACGCACCCTCTTCTACGGTCCCCGTCTCACCGCGGCAACGGATGTCGCTCGGACCTCCAGTGCGTGATTCCGAAGGAGAAAAGCTGCGGGACGGCTTGGAAGTTGCAGGTGGGTCCCCTCCCACCTATGCCTCCTTACTCGATGACAGCAAGTGGAAGATTTGAATGACTGATGATAAATTAGATTGGTCATTGGGCAGCCGACAAGCGCTGGCGCTTCTTCGGGAGCGGCGCAAAGACTGCTTTTGCATGCATGTCGTGTTCGCTCACTCGTTTCTACAGTAAATGAGGTTGTCTTGTGGAGCGTGCACGGACATTGTGTGAAGAGGCATTCAAGGGAAACGGGCAACGAGTAAAGCCTGCCTACGTCGGAGTTTGCAAAAAGATTCTGACTCGCGGTCAACCCGCTTATTATACTTTTACCATCGGAAAATGATCGTATTGGAAGCCTTTGTCGCTGTCACGTCGCCAACATCATCGTCACCACCACTGGCGGCGGCGGCGACAACGGTACGACTCTTAATCCAAAAGCTGGGGCTTCTTTCACCTACCTCGACCCAATGGCTCAAGGCTTGTTCATCCCGCTTGAGGTGGAAACCATGGTCGCAATGGCAGGGAGCTCGACGGGCGACTTCTCAAGCTCCTTTGCCAGTGGCCCACTGTCGGCTATAAAGTCGCTCGTCGAGGCTCGAACAAAGTGCTTTCACTTATTCGCGACCACTAGCATGCCCATCCTTCAATTTGCATGCAAGAGGTCGATTTTGCCTACTAGCGACAAACGCGTCGTTCCGAAGCTCGACAGCAAGAAGATCGGTGTCAGTGGGGTCCGTGCTCGGTGAGTCATTCAGAGGAATTTCGTTCGCTAATATATGCTCAAAATTATTTCCTGTACTTCTATCGAGAATACTTGTATACGACGAATCGGCGTTCGTTACATTGTAACATCTTTTGCGTTGTGTGACGTTCAGATGGATATTTGCCTCTTTCAACAGGCCAATGTTCCACGGTTCTCACTGGAGCTTCCTCTGGAATCCATCACCGCCGTGCTATTTCTGCGTATGTTTTCAGCAGACCGCAGGCGAAAACAAACCTCCAAATTGCGACAGGATTCAAAGACATCGTTATTCTAAACCGTGTTCCAAGCGGTAGGAATCAGCGATTGGGCTTTTCCATTTTCCAAAGATGGAAACGTTGCCTGAGGGTGGCATCAAACGATGTTGGGATCAGGCCGAAGACTTCTCAATTGGTATGTTCTCGTTTGACCGTTTCAGTGACGTTCCTCAAAGTCTCAAATACCTCTGCACATTTTTCTATTCACAGATTCTGGACGGAAAAGCTGGCTTGTATGTATAGTCGCCCGTCATCCATTACTGAACGACTCGGGGTCGTATATAGCTCGGAGGGAAAGACTTCACGAGTTTCTTTCTGGAGGTGCACTCATTCAGTTCTACTCGGGGAACTGACTAGCAACGAATCTCTTCTTAAAATCCATCATGAAACCATGCGATGTTTTGTCTGATACCGGCACTTCAGGTCCTTCACAGATGATTGCGCCGTCAATGCCATGAAAAAATCACTGGTCACAAAAAAGGGAAGTTCACCGAGGCACCAAAATCGCACGATCTTAAAAGCTGGCGTTTCAGATATAGTCGGAGGCCTCTCCAAATCCACTAGAAGCCTATCCTGAATCCGCGTCGATTATTCTCCGAAAACTGGTTACACATACACTGCCCGTACTCGAGGACAAATGAATCAATGTCGCCATTCGTCCCCGGGTTCTCAGAAACGAACTTAGATGTTTATTTTCCAGTATGTTCCTTAACATCTGCTTCATATTCGTAGTACGTTTTCACAGATTACACGCAGGGCATCTTCCAGGTCTCGAGGGATAGCTTGTACGCATTTGTTGTGGTCTTAGTTGACTGAGCTCTCTTTTTTCTTCATTCGTCTAATGACCTTGGGACGGCGTATAGATCTCTTTCACTTTCATCTTTCATCGGAGCGTCGTCGATATGCCTTCGAACCAACGCAATACCACTGCATCTCTCAAAGGCACAGCTTTAAGTCCCGAATAAGCAGTTTCGCCGTCTCACTACGCGTTAACGCATTCTGAAGTCGAGGTCAAGGTTACTCTGCCGTGTTCTGCGCGACCTGGGCGAACACGATCTCTTCATTGTAATGTTTGGAAGCCTATAAATGCCTTCGCCTTCCAGCGGAGCAGCCTCAGATCACTCCCTCCCCCAAATGCTTTTCAGCGAAGACCATTCGACGACTCCCGGCTACCCAGCCTCTCTTCCCTCCTTACATATGCCTCATCAGGTTCCCCTTTCATCTCATCCATCGCATGGGACCTTCCCAACCGCGCCATCGCAGGCGCCGTCTCACCCCCCTCTGTCTCATGCGTCAGTCCACCCCGCGCCATCGAATACAGCTTTTTCTGAGGCTCCGCCCAATGTCCCGTCATGGCAGGCGTCCTACGTCCCGCCGATCCCGCCCTCACAGGCCCCTCCCCACCATGTCCCGTCCTGGCAGGAGCCTCCCCACGTCCTGACCTCTGAGGCC
>KQ085906.1:198271-233686 GCA_001020605.1 Schizopora paradoxa
CCTCTGAGGCCGCGTCCTACGTCCCGCCCTCTGAGTACCCGCCCCACGTTTCACCCTCGCAGGCCCCTCCCCACCGTGTCCCATCCTGGCAGGCGCCCTACGTCCCGCCGATCCCGCCTTCACAGGCGCATCCCCACCATGTCCCGTCCTGGCAGGAGCCTCCCCACGTCCTGACCTCTGAGGCTCCGCCCAACGTCTCGTCCTGGCAGGTGCCCTACGTCCCGCCCATCCCGCCCTCACAGGCCCCTCCCTACCATGTCCCATCCTGGCAGGAGCCTCCCCACCTCCCGCCCTCTGAGGCCGCATCCTACGTCCCGCCCTCTGAGGACCCTCCCCACCGTGTCCCGTCCTGGCGGGAGCCTCCCCACGTCCTGACCACTGAGGCTCCGCCCAACGTCTCGTCCTGGCAGGCGCCCAACGTTCCGCCCTCGCAGGCCCCTCCCCACGCATCGCCCATTGAGGCAACTTCTGGTGGCATATTCTGCGTGGAGCATCCCATCAGCAATTTATCGAAGCTCTTTCCCATCCAAACACTTTACAAGTCTCATCCGGGTGTCAGATTCTTGCAAATGTATCCCGACTGTTCATCCGAACACATTGATCCGCATGGCACTCTCTGGCAGAGGCGTTCCAACGGCTCATTACAGCAGATGCACCTCGTCGGTCTACCCAAGCAGATGATTTTGAACGGAAATTTCTGGTGGGTGGATGACAACAGCCCATTCTTGCGGATGTACTCCATTCGAAGAATCTCGGAGGCGTTCTCGATTGACACCTTCTGGCACATACGCGCTGATGACTCAGTCGTGGAAATTCATCCCAACAACACCTTCGAGCAGAAACACCCCGACGGCTCACTTCTACAGATGGATATCATCGGTCCTCTGACTCCTCTCTCGGATGCCCTCTCCCCCGACTACGCCTGTCGGTTTAAGCAGCTCAACACCGCTTATTGGAAGATGTGTGCCGACTACGTAAACTCTCTGGTTCCCCAAGACGAGCTGGCCTCGCAGGCACCTTTCGACAAGCCAAATTCACAAACGCTTGCCATCAATACATCCTCGCTGACGCCTTTGGACGACATTGTGAAAGACCCAGCCTCGCAGGTAGTTCAGGACGTCCTCCTTTCCCAGACCGACACCGCCTCACAACTTGAAGCACTTCGCGTTGATCCACACTCACGAACTCTTCTGGACGGCTTCTTGGAGGAGCATCCAGATGTCACCCTCTACGAGATTGCGCCTGATAGCCCACCTTCACAGATGCATCGTAGCGACCCCGACCCCCCGAAAGGAAAGTATCGTGGCTCATGTGCTCCTTGCGCGAGCGCGAAAGCGAAAGTGCGTGTATGTCAATTGAACTCTGATGATGAAATTAATTCGTCTATTTCTTCAGTGCGACGTGAGAGAGAAAAGGCCATGCACGCGATGCATTAAGAAATTGACCCCTGATCAATGGCCTGATCATTGTAAACTCCCAGTCAATCAATACCACGGAGAAGGCGGCCACTACACAACCTCCTACTAAAAGGTCGCTTAATCAATAATCTTTGTGAATTGTAAACAAGGTACTGTACTCCTACGAACTGTTCGTCGCGTCACGCGTCACAGGCCGTCTGACGAAACGAATTAGAGCACCTCGTCCCGCGTCACAGACCGTCCTCGGGGTTTTTTGGCGGGCGCTTCGCGCCTATTAGGGTTGGGAAGCGTTAGCCGAGCACCAAACGAGGAAGGTTAGGGTTGACGAACAGTTCGTAGGAGTACAGTAAATAATCCGACTTATTTCAGTTCAAATGGTAGTACATGTACACATTTATTAAATTATTTTCAAACGCCTGGTGACTTCCTTCTGCATGCACTGATGTTGATCTGATTTGTCTTCGAAAAACCATTCCTCTCGCCGACTTCTTCTCTTTCTCTCATCCATCCATCTCTATTTACTACGAATCAAGCACCAATGTACGCTGATTGTTGTCCTGCGCGTCTCTGCTAATAGAGTTATTCCTCCTTGTATAACAGTCCTGGTGAACATCGATGTCTGAGCAGAGAACTTGAGAAGGCCGCGAGCTGACATGAGACAAGTCACAAGCGACGCGCCAACGCGCCAATTGCCGGGTCGGCCAGAATATAACCCCCGCTGCCCGGTAAGTCCAGAATCCAAGTCCAAATGGACTTTGGACTTTTTCACGCACAGCTTCTGGAGAATTGGGCGACGCGTCGGTGTCGCGTCGCACCCTCTGCACTTCTTCCTCAACGACGACGACAACGATCCATACGCGTTCATTACAGTCATTGTCATCATCGCCGCCGCCGCTATGACGTCCTAGCGGCTCCTATTCGACACACTTTCGACAAGGCAAGGATCGAACGGAATATACATTTCCATCAACCGACACGCTTTTACAGTTGATTTCGACGCGCATCGTACGGTTTTAAGCTTGTCGCGGAGTTGAAGCTGGCAATTCGGATGAGGTCGAAGGTGAGTAATGACATCTGCGCTTACACACGCATCCGAGAAACTCATGATAGTCTTTTCGATCGCAAGTAATTGCATGACCTGCCATCCGTTCAACTACGCGCCCATTTGCTTGCTGGTTGAAGGTGCGTTCGCAATGGCACTTTATATTCTAGGCCATGAGCTTGTCGCCAATTCGCCTCCTCTCGAGAAAGTCATGGCTCTCATTATCTTTACGCGCCAATGAAGCAACGCTTCTCGTTTAGCGTATCCCCTCTCGAAAAGGATCCTCCTGAATTGTTACCTCGAAAGAGTTCACGGTTTCTTGTGTACATCTCTTGATATCGACCACGAATTTGCGAAGCTTTGCTGGATAGCTTTTCGAGAGTTTGTACGGACATCTTAGAATGATAATGACCAGATAGTTGCCTACAAAAGATCTGTTCCTACAATTTGGTGTGAAGTTTGAAATTGGTGAGTGCTTCTGTGAGCTGGAGGAGTTATGCAAGCATACAGAACAAGCACTTCAATTTAGCTAGCAGTAGATTCATTTTTACCTACAATTCTCTGTTCAATATGAAGAAATGCTACTTTGACTGAGATGTTCCTGTCATCCATTGAGAAAAGGACATGCAGGCAAGCAAAGTTGGTAATGAAGCTGTCTGAAGCTGGAAGGAAAATTTTACCAGACCACAATCAGCACGAAAAGACATTTTCGAAAAGAGAAAAAGACGACGCCGAGCGGGTTCGAACCCGCAAACCTTCGGATCGGAAAAGAAAAAAGTGAACAACATAACCAACTGAGCTATACCGACAATAAAAATCGGATTTTATGTACATACATAGTGTGCTATTCCAATTTATTAAATCCTGAAATCAAAAATTCACATGTCAGGATATGACACCAGAGCCCAGTTACCACACTCCGCTTCTCTTGACGCCCCCCAGAGCAATCTACTCGAATCCTCATCGCACACGTCCGACAGCCCCCTCCTCTCTTAGTCCCCGCACCACCTCCCCCTGCTGCAGACTGTGCAACCGAGCCCAACAGCGTCAACATCAAGCCCCCACAACGTAAGTCGCGCAAATCACGCCGCAAGTTGAACCTGTTTCGTCGTCGCGAAACTCGAACGGCGTGAATACAAACACGCATAACACAGGATGCTGCTGCTGTTGTTGCGAGTAGTGCCTCGGGATGTGGAGGAGAGGAGTGTGCGACGCCCTATCTGAGTGTTAGGTGTTGTGCGTCTCATTCGTCTTCCGTCTTCCGTCTTCCATTCTCCTTCAAGTCTTTCCTCTGCAATATCGCTCCCTCTCCTCTCTTCTGTCCATTCTCTCTTTAACAAGATCTGGACGTTGTTTTTCACTTCCCGCTCCACCTTCTAATCCGTTGCAACTTCACTGAAATGTAAGCTTGAATGTGTCTTGGTCGTTATCCGAAATTTGTCAAATCTCATTTGAAATAGAGTCATCCTCAGCGGGAAGAGCCAAATGTAAGGGAGATCGAGAGACTCACATGTAAGCTTGAAAACCGTGATCGTCATGGCGGGGAGCTCGACAGATGACTTCTCAATCAAGCTCCTATGACAGTCGCAGTGGTACGTCTTACTCCAAATTCACTTGCAAGCGGTCAATGTCGCTTATCAGCGAAATACGCGTCGTTTCGAATTTTGACAGCATGCCGATCGGTGTCTGTAAACTAAATGGGATCTATGCTTCGTGAGTTATCTTTTGCTGATCTCAGAGTATTGCTCATAATTGCCTTTTACAGTTCTATCGACAATACATTACATTTTCGATGCATTGGCGTTCACGATTCCGGTCGTGCGACATTTGGATGGGTCTTTGCTTCAGTCAACAATCCAACAATCGCGGAAGCTCTCACTGGATTGACATTTGTCCTCGTCCTCAAACCCCGCTGGTTCTACGTATGTATTGCAGCAGGCTTATAGAAAGCAAACACTCTTATTGCGATAGGATTCAAAGATCGCAATATGTTTACTATTCGATCCCTTCTCAGTGTTCCCAACGATTGGGCTTTTGCATTTCTCTCAGACTGAAGTGTCGCCTGAGGTTGATAGCGAACGGCCCTGGGACCGGATCGAGGACTACTCAATCGAAATGTTCTCGCCTGAACGACGACCCTCTCTGAGTCACCCATACCTCAGTGCTTTTTTATATTTCTAGATTCCGGACAGAAAGACTGGTTTGTGTAGTGGCTTATCGTCCTTTACTGAACAAGTCGAGACCGTTGAAAGGGAAAAACTTTTTTAATTCATGCTAGCCGGGCGGCTCGTCGAGCACTGATTTACAACGTACGTTTTTTAAAAACTCATCATGGAACCATGCGATATCTAATACTTGCGCTTCAGGTCATTCAGAGGTGATTGCGCCGTCTTGCCACGAAGGGCGTCTTTACCGAGCATCAGCGCTCGACCATAGGCTCTTACACGCGTGTGCCAACGTCTGCAAAACTCTCTCATATTGTTCTCATCCCCATTCATCTCGCCAACCTTCACCGGATGTACTAGTAGTATGAACAAATACGGAAGGTTCGCCGGGGTTAAAAATAACAAAACTCAAAGCTTTTCCCTCGTGCATTTCATGATTGAAGGTGCGTCGTAAGTTGCTCTAGATCCCCCAGTGAATCCTCATTGACCTGTCCTCTTGAAAGCTTCTGTTCCCGATAGCAAGTAATCTTGTTATTTGTCGACTCGAGGGGCTCCGCTATCATGTAAGATTCAAATTCAAGGGCAAAAGATTCAAACTCTTCACTGCAGTGTTTCAGAGGCAAACTTGCCTAATATGGCAGCTGCTTGTAAGTTTCGTAACATCTGCCTCATGGTGCCAAAATCGTTCTCAAAATCTTCACAGACTACGCGCACGGTATTCTCAAGACCTCGGGGAAACCATGTAGGTACTTGTTGCGGTCTTAGTTGACTCAATACTCTTCTTCTCATTCGTCTTATGGGTTCCTTGGGACGATCGAGTGGTATGAACATTGACAGGATCCATTTCGCTTTCAACGTTAATCGGAGCGGAATACCTTCCAGTTTGAGTAACTCTTCATCACTCGGACTTCTCGTTCTCCCAGAAACAAGATTCAGAGATTCAGATCACAAACGATCATGCTGCTGAAGATGCTCGCGGTCAATTGTGTCAGTAACAGCGCGATTTGAGACGAAACGAGAAGGTTGGCCGGCTCATACGTCATGGTCGGGCTCTCCTCTCTTGCTCGAGGACTTCTTGTGCTTTATCACATTCCGAAACCTAGCTCAAGCTCAAGGAGAAGGTGCCATATTCTGCTTCAAGTGCGGCGAAATGAACTTTTCAAGACTATGCCTTGGGCTTTCGAATATATATTCTGCGACCGCCACCCAACGACTCATCCTCACATTTGAGCGATTTCTTCTCCCAAATGCCTTGCAGTAACGAACCCCCGCAGACGACTTCCGGCGACTCCCCCTCTCTGGAGGCCCCCTCCCCACATATGTCTCCGGGAGGCCATCTCTCCCTGACAATACTACACATCCTTTCCCCTCACATGGATACCGACGGCGCCTCCTCGCAGGTTCCTTTTGAAGACTTCCCTTTGCAGACTCTCCCCTCGCAGGCGCTTTCCGACGGCTCGTCCTTGCAGGTGGGTCCATCGATCGTTCATCGTAAATTTTTTCCATTGACATTCCCCCTCTCGTCAGGTCCCCTCCTCGGAAGGCCATCTCTGCCTGCCGATTCTGCACGCTCCATCCCCACAGGCGGGTCTTGACGGCGCCCCCTCACAGACGCGTCTCGACGGCACAGCCTTGCAGGTGTGTCCCGGCAACTTTTTATCGCATATATATTTTTATTGATACGCTCTCGCGGACTCGTCTGGAGATCATCGTCTTGATTTGTCCAGATGGCGAAGTCTTGCTGTTGCATCGAAATAGCGCCTTCTGGCGGAAACGACCCGACGGCTCTATTGAGCAAATGCATTTCATCAGTCCAAACTCGCCGCTGATTTCGAATGGTGCCGTCACGCAGGAGCTTCCCGATGGGTTCGAATGGTACACCATCGAACAACTGTCGGTGTTGTTCCCTAACGACACGTTCTCGCGTATGCGTTTGGAAGGTTCAAGCTCGACGGTGCATCCACAAAGCACCTTCTGGCAAATTGATTCCAATGGCAATTACTCGCAGATGCATCTCATCGGTCCATTCTTGCAGGCACCCTCGGGGTCCCAATCATTTCCCGACAGCGCCTCCCAGTTGATACATCCCCACATCCCCTCCTCGCTGACGCCTTCCGACAGCACCTTCTGGCAGGAAGATCCCTCCGGTTCATTATTGCCGATGTCTTCCATCCATTGTCCAGTCGACTCTGTCTGGCAGGCGTTTTCAAACGGCTCATCAAGGCTGATTGACCTCAAGGGAACCTTCTGGCTGACTCATCCCAACGGTTCTCAGTCGCGGATGCATCTCATCGTTCCACACTCGCAGGTACTGTCGGGCCCGCAGACGCTTCCGGAAGTTACCGTCTGGCCAAGACTTCCGAGCGCCACCAAGTGGCCAGCGCCTCCCAGAGGTACCTTCTGGCAGGAATATTCCGACGATTCATTTTGGCAGATGTATCTCATCTGTACAGTCTCGCAGACGCTTCCAGAGTATACCTTTCGACAGGTGTTCCCGGACGACTCATGGTCGCCGGTGGATCCGAACAGCACCTTCTGGCTTGAGCTTTCCTCCGGCGCATACTTGCAGGTGTATCTCATCGTTTCACTCTCTCAGATATCTTCGGGCCCACATTGGCTACCGGACGGCGCGTCGCAACCACCTCAAGACAGCTCCTCTGTGGAGGGACCTCCCGACGCCCCCTTCAAGCGCTTACAGTCGGTCCCCGATAGCCCCTCATTGGGGGTGCCTCCCGACGTCCCCGACGCCCCCTTAAGCTTCTCGCAGTCGTCCCCCGACAAACCCTCCTCGAAGGTGGATCCCGACGTTCTCGACGCCCTCCTCAGGTTCTCGCTGTCGCCCCCCGACAGCCCCCCCTTGGAGGCAGACCCCGACGTACTAGCTTCGCAGGCGCTTTCCGCCGGCACGCTTGTCGATAACCCCAAACCTGAGAGGGGTAGAGGAGCTGGTCGAGGTCGCCGCTCGTGTACTCCTTGTTTTAGGGCAAAACAACAGGTCCGTTTCGTCCGATTGATATTGAAAGGAAACTTATTTTTTAAATTTTTTTATAGTGCAACGTGGCTGTTGAAGTGCCATGCAAGCGATGCAAAACCCGTGAACCTGAGAAATGTCGTCGCCCGATCAATGAATACGTTGGGGAAGGCGGCTACTTCACTACGATGGCGCAACCTTCCACTTCAAAGGTCGCTTAGTCAATAATCTCCAATAGGGCATTCGTGACGGCCTTGTCAACAAGGTAATTAATCCGATTCATTCCAGGTCGATCGGTGGAACATGTACTCACCTATTGAAGTTTTTACAGATGACCGCTGCGCGGCTTGATGACTTACTTCTGCATGCACGTACGCTTAATCCGACTTGTTGCTTCAGACGATCTTACATGTGATGTCCCTTGATATGTGGTTCGAGAACTGGTTCGAGATTCAATGAGGTCGATATTCAGCTTGCTCTAAAGTACTCGAGAAAGCCATCCCTCCCCCTTTATCTATTTGAGCCTCCAGTAGCATTGCACCATAAATGTTGTTCTACGAGTTTCCGTGAATAGAATGTTGAAATCGCGGCCCGTCGCGGCCTTCGGTGTCGTTCGTCGAGACGGTGAAGGAGACGGAGAGGCGACTCGGGTGGCAGGGAACCCTCGCAAACGCGCGAGGGGCTTCGAGTTCTGTGGACAGCGCTAATACCGTACATGCTGTGCTACTAAAACTGTACAGTACTTACGTAATGCTAAACACCGGCGCAGCGCCGATGCTCGAAATCCAACACACCCCCGCGAGCTCGGAGCGGAGCAAGTACAAGAAAGAATAAAAAGGAATGGGGAGACACCCCCGGAAGCGACAAACAGTTCATGGGAAAGAAGAAATAAAAAGACAGTAAGGAAAGACTAACACGCGCTCCAAGCGCCTTCAGACGACTCCGAGTCATACACCTTGTCCTCCGACTCCTCGAAGGTCATCGCAGCGAAGGCGGAAGCAGCGGCAGCGGACTCCTTGCCCTTGCCCTTGCTGCGCTTTGCTTTGTACGCAAGCCATTCCTTCCGCTCGGAACAGTCCGCCTTGATGTGCCCCTTCTCATCGCAGAAGAAGCAGGTGATGTGCTCGTGGTTGCCGGCGAGCAATGCCGTCTCTTCGACGTCCTCTGAGTCACTCGGCGATGCGATGTTGTCCTGCTGCCGGTAAGAGTCGTTGAGGAGGCGGGTGACCACATACTTGAGCGTGAGCACTTCGTCAGGTACGGTGTCGAAAGAGACGACGAGCGCCTGATAGGAGGACGGAAGGCCCTGGGTGATGGCGAGGATGATGTCGTGGTCCGTGACGTGGATGCCGCTCCTCCGCATCCTATGAGCGAGCGCCTTGGCTTGTCCAACCCAGCTAGGAACAGTCTGTCCCTTGCTCATCTTCATTGTCATGAGTCGGCGACGGAGTGAGAGCGACGTCCCAAAGCCCTGCGGGAGGTGAGCGTCCTCGAGCGATTGCCAGACCTCCCTTGGATCTTTCGAATCCATGTGAGCGAGCTGTCCGGGATGCACGCGGACGATCATCTCGGCTCGAGCCTTCGCCATCGATCGCTTGTCGCGCTTCGCCAGTGCACTTTCCACCTCCTTGTCGTACACCGCCAGCGTCTTCGTGTTTCCATCGGTCCCTATCATATCCACCTCCATGTCAATGACCCCAAACCATAGATCCTTCCGCGTCAGCTCTCCCTCCATGTAATCGGCCCAGAAAACGTAGTTGGTGTCATCGAGCTTGAAGACGGGAGAACGCTCCTCTGCCATGACGATAAAAAAAAGAGGGGGGGTAAGAGGTACGAACGATGAGCTCCGTCTTCTAATGGTGCCGCTTCGTCTCGAGAAGCCGACTGTCGATATGCCTCGTCTCGTGAGGGCTTAAAAGAGTGCCTCGTCTCGTGAGGGCTTGTCCTGCTTCGTCTCGTGAAGCGAGGGCGCTTGTCGTAGGCAGCCCGTCTCGTGGACTGTCCGAACCAACGGGCACGGAAATAAAACCGGTGCCGTGCCAGGCAAAGGAGTGGTGCGAGAGCGAGATCGACGTGGGTTATACCGCGCGTTTGTGTTGAAATCGCGGCCCGTCGCGGCCTTCGGTGTCGTTCGTCGAGACGGTGAAGGAGACGGAGAGGCGACTCGGGTGGCAGGGAACCCTCGCAAACGCGCGAGGGGCTTCGAGTTCTGTGGACAGCGCTAATACCGTACATGCTGTGCTACTAAAACTGTACAGTACTTACGTAATGCTAAACACCGGCGCAGCGCCGATGCTCGAAATCCAACATAGAATATTCTTCTCCTGCAGTGGCATCCATGTCAGAAGAACACTGCCTGAACAGAGCCAGCCCGCCAATTGCCGGCTCGGGTTTTTGTGCCGCAATGTGCGTGCGAGAGCCCGATATACTCACCGACCAACGACCATGACCACGACAACCAGCTTCCACGATTTATACACCATGTACAGATACACCAGCTCAACTCCACGCCTCAACAGCAACAGCAAATGTATTATTATGACCTACTAGTCAACATACTAGTAGTCTGCTACCCAGTCACCCTTGACGCCTCCAGAGCCCGCCGCTCAACGGAACCAGCAAGGGCAGCAACCCACCCAATTCTAATCGTCCACGTCTGGCAAGCCCCTCAGCAGCCTCCATCGTCTCCTCCTCAAGCCAATGTGCAGCAGCAGCCGGGCCCGACAGCGCCCATGCTCTCCAACGTCAAGCCCCCACGACGCAAATCGCGCAAGCTATCGTCATCTCCGCGAAACCCAAACAACGTGAAATTGTTGGACTGTAAATGCAAATTGCCCGAGGCGCGGAGGGTATGGGAGTGTGCGACGCCATGTATGGGCATTGAAAGCTGTACGTTTCTCTTTTTTGTTTATCTCGCAACACCTCTTTCTCTTTTTTCTCCCTTTTGGCGTACAGTATTGATAACGACCCTTCCCTTGCTTTCCGAGCTTCAATTTCTTTCGATAGAACTCTTACATTCACGTTTTACGAATTCATTCATACTGATTCTCCCTCTACTCTTTCCACAGGTCTCTTCTCCTGGTTGTAAGCTCCTTCGCTCCTTTCCCTTTTCTCGGCCACTCCTGATCATGACTATCACCCATGGCCTTCAGATGCCCAATCATCTTCTACCGACTTTCCTGCCTCCGCGGGCGCCCCATCCCACCCCACAGATGCTTCGACGGCTGTCGCTCGGACCTCCGGTGCACATTTCGCAAGGAAATATGCTGCGGGACAGCTCGGGTGTTGCAGGTGCGTCGGGCGTCATGCTCCCCTCGATATCTCTGCAAGAGAGAGAGAGCGTCGTCGTCTGAATTATGAGAGATGACCTTTTTCTCTTTTCTCTTCGTACGTTTAGATCGGCCAGTGGGCAGCTGACGACAACCGCTACAGTATGCCGGGGAACGCCTGCAAAGACTGCTTCTGCATCTTTTGCTGCACGCCGTGCAGGCTCACCCACACTTCAAGTTGATGATCGAGCCTAGAGAGTTGCCGGAGGCGTACGACGCGTAACGTTTTCTATTTAGTAAGAAATATTCACATCTATTTTATGAACTTAGGAGGCAAAAGAAGCCGTCTGCTGCTGCCTGTTGCCGTCACTCTAGTATTGAATAATTTGAATTAATCCACCAGGTTCTCTGCCCAATTGCGTCCCGACCGCAGTTTACCTTCACCTTCACCTTTACCTTGCCTTCGCCTCGCCCATTCCCCCGTCCGCCCTGAAAAGCGGTGCCGCAACCTCGAACTTTTCTCGACCTCTGTAAAGCAGCCTCGAGAGCTCGGACGCTCGAAAGCCAATCACACACGCCAATCAGAGACCCAAGACTCCAAGAGACCGTTCCACGCCGAGCCGCTGCATCGTCCTCTAGATCTCGCTCACCCTCCCAACTTTAATTTCGTCACGGCGTAGTAACTCAGCGCCTCGCCCGCCCCCGCGCCTGACCGCGGTCCCGACAAGCGAACGTCTTTTCTATGATTAGCATTCGCGCATCGTCTCGTCTCCGCCGTACCCGTCGCGAGTTTCTCAGTTTCTGGACTCTGGACTGTAATCTGCTCGTATGCGCTGATGTCGCTAAGTTTATTCACCGCCGATATGCTTATGGCCAAGAATTACAGTCAATTACTCTATTCGCTTTCTTACAGCCTTACAGCGAACCGCGAATCTGAAACGGACGGACGTTTGTTTTGTTTATGCTTTACTTGGGGGCTCGTTTGCTTGAATGCTTGGGAGGCTGCTCGGGGAGGGGTATAAGAGCTTCAAACAATTTCTCGTCAAACCGTACTCTCATCCTTCTCCCCTCTTCTTCAGCAAACGACCTCAAACGACCTCGAAGCCCTCACTCGAAGTCTCACAGCACAAACCAACGCCTCGAACGAATAAACGAAAAAAAACGATGCACCGCGCAATCTTCAACTCCCTCCTCTCCCTCGCGCTCCTCTCAGCGTCTACTCTACCGGCGCTCGTACGCGTGCGGGCACAGGACACGAGCCTCGCGAAGGTGGTGACTGCGTTTGCGATTGCGGATGTGTGTACCACTCTCTCACTCTCATCCAAAACATTCCTTCTCCTCCCCCCAAAAACCAAAAAAAAACGACGAACTGACTTAGACTTATATATCTGTAATACGACATATAGATCCCCGAAGACGCAGGAATATCCTTCTACCCCGACGTCCTCCTCGACGTCGCATTCCCTCAGACGTCGGGCGCCCCGCCGCTGATTGTGAGCGCGGGCGAGGTGGTGCAGCGCAACCGTACGTCCTATCCTCCTTCTCCCCTCCTTTCCTCTCTTCCACCTCCCACCCCCCTCTCTCTTTACTCATCAACATCTTTAATATTTTACAGAAACAGCCCTCCCCCCACACTTCTTCCTCTCCTCCCCCTTCCCCTCCATCCAGTCCCACCTCCCAAACCAAACTTTTGTCATATCGATGCTCGACCTCGACGCGCCCACCCCGCAGAACCGCTCCCTCGCGCAGATCCGGCATTTCTTGGGTGCGAATTATCGGGTGAATGTGTCTGATTCCGTTCCAGGAGGTGGAAACTTGAGCGTGCTGGTGAACTCGACGGAGGCGCTGAGTCTGTTTATCCAGCCGACGCCGCCGTTGGGGTCTGATCCGCATCGGTGCGTACCTACTCTCTCTTCTTTCTCTCCCTCTCCTCGCCAATTGGTAGAAGAAAAGAATCTAAACTGACACGACACCTTCAATTCTCATCACAGATACGTCTTCCTCCTCTTCAACCAACCACCCAACTTCAACGACATCGTGGGTCAATTCGTCAATGCCTCCTCCCCTTTTACGAACTTCGACATCGCGACGTTTGCGAGGCAGACTGGGCTTGGGGACCCGTTGGGCGGGACGTACATGCTCGTTGGGCCTGATCCTAGCGAGCCTCAACTTCAATAAGCAGCAGGCTAGGGCGGTCGGCGACGTGCTTCTAATAGTACTATTACTATAAGGGTTTGAATTTTTTTCGGTAGTTTGTAATGGGGTGTAATATTGATAGAGTACAGCTCGAAGTAATATGGGGATGATAACGATAGTCGAAATCTAGTTTCATTTTGCGGTTGCGTCTTTTTGCGACAGAGGATCATCGAGTGACGTCATTTCCCGCCCATAAAAGGATTTGACTTGCCCGGCTTGAAGGAAAGCGGTGCAAACTCTACCAAGCCTGTGTCCCGAGTGTCCTGAGATCTGGAGTGAGTCAGTGACTGAGAATCGATGGCGACATCCAGCTCGAAAGGAAAAGAGCGCGCGGACGCTCACCACATCCACGACGACGACGGTGACGACGATGCTCTCTCTATCTCGAAGGACGGAAAGGACGGTGCAAAGGCAGAATCCGCCATCGCAGAGGTCCAACCAGTGCTGGAAGACCGTAACGACAACCAACCCCGAAGTCGACCTCCCTCGCAGCGCAAGCTGAGTCCTATCGACGCGCCCTTCGACGATGACGATGAAGACTACGACAAACCACACCGCTGCCCGCCCTCTTCATCCTCCCGCAACCCCAACCAAGGCGTCAGCCAAAACCAAAACTCAAACCTCGAATCCAACAACAACTCCACGCACAACCATCCGAACTGGCTGACACGCATCCTCCCCCAAGCCCTGACACGCGTCCTCGCCCGAGTACCCGCCGCGTCGCTCACGCTAGAGAACTCGGGGAGCGTGGCGCGCGACCACCTCGCCTCTGAGCGTACCTTCCTCGCGTATGTCCGGACGAGCCTTGCGATCTCCTCTGCTGGTGTCGGTGCGTCCCTTCCTTTTGTCCCCGGTGCCGCTCTGATACTAATCATACTTATCAACCGCAGCCCTCGTCCAGCTCTTCACGATCGCCACCGCCCGCGCCGGCCCCGCAGGACAACGCATACAGCAATTCGCGCGTCCCCTCGGCGCTGTCACCATTTTCCTCGGGCTTGTCGTCCTCGTCATAGGTACGTGTCCTTCCTCTCTTCCTTGCTCCGTCCTCCCTGCTTACTCCCGCCTTCTTTCTTTTCTTCTCTCCTTCTTTCTACCATCTCCTCCACCCTCTCCCTACTTTCTTCACCCACTCACCCATGCACTCGGATGCAAACTTCTTGCCACCTTGCCACCCCACCAGGCGCCCAACGCTACTTCACAACCCAACACCTCCTCGTCGCCGGCCGCTTCCCCGTCGCGCGCAAGACGGTCATCTTCTTGTCTGCGCTCCTCGCATGTCTCGTTGCGGTCACGTTCGGGATTTTGGTCGCCATCCCTTCGTAGACGTGTTCGAGGAGCGACGCGATGGAGGAGGTGGGAGGGACGGAGTGCTGTTAGGTGAAATAAGTGAGGCGGGGAGAAGGGAAAGAAGTAGGGCTCTGGCTGACTCGTCATCGTCGACTAGCTACTCGGTTGACATGTTGGCGTCATCTGGAATTTTGGGCGGCCGGCTGGATCGTCAGCCAACGCATCTGGCTATCTGGTTCGGCTGGCGTTTTGGGCTGACCGAAAAGAAACACAAAACCCACTCGTAAAATTCTTGTCGATTTCCCCAGCCCCATATTCCCCGGATCCGACGAAAAGTCCTCGACGGGCGCGACGACGTTTCTCCTTCTCCTCACAGATACGACGGTGTACTCAATCAATACATACATGGATCTCCTACTCCCAAAATCCAAGAAAGCTATCTTCACCATCTCCCATCTTAAGGTTCAATAAACCGAGACACGCGTTCGATGGCCAAGCGCCCGATGCCAGTGGGCGATCACCTATCTGGCCCCGCCGGTGTCTTCCAAGTCCTTCCTCTACCTCCAACTATCTCTACTACTGATAACCTCTCTATCATAACAACTGTACATCGTGCCGTGTAAGCCCCCCCAGCACTTACTCTCAAAAAAGGAGCGCGGCGCGTGCGTTATCAGTGGGCGCTAGGACAGCAGTGGATATACTAGAATATCGATATCAGCAAGAACAAATCCGACTCACTGGTAGCTCGGCGAACTCTGCACTCTGGAGTCGAGCGCCAATACTCAATACTCAATCGTCGGCGGGGCGTATAAGAACAGGTGCTTGACACGAACCCTCACCCACATTCAACGAGAGAAAAGCGAGAGCGGGGGCGAGGGACTGGAAAGATGAAGGAAAGAATTGCTGGTAGACTCTGCCCGGCGCGGCTCGATTGGTGGGTGGCTGACCTGTCGGTTGTCACTTTCAAGTTCGAGATTCAAGTCCTGGCGGGTTGGATCGTTTGCCACGGATAACTGGCCAGTTACCTGGACGTTCGAAATCGATTGACTGGCGGTACTGGCTGACACTGGCAGGTGGCTGAGAACGCCCGCCGCTTGCGTCCAATGCCAATGCCAGTGTATGGAACCTCTCCCTTCCTCGCGATCGTACGATAAGAAAAAAAAACAGAAAAAGAAAACTACGCGTTCGGCCTCCACGATTCCCCCAGGATCCTGAGTCCGACAAAACGTTCACATCGACGCTCTGGAGTTGCTCTGTTCACAGACGCGGCGTTTAATTTACGTTCTAAGTCCAGGGGCGAAACTTCTCAATCTCTCATATCTAGGTCCGATGAACCCGAGGCGAAGGACGTAGTTTTTGAATGCTAGTCGTGAAGCGCAGAGAAGATTCAAGACGCTTTGCAAAGCACACTCTCTCTCTGCAAGCGTGTTCGAACCTTTAGGAGCGACTGCGTCGATGGACAAGCGCCAGATGGTTCACCTGTCACGCCCCGCCGGTGATTTCGAAAATTTCATCCGCAGTCTCTCATATCCAGTTCGGATGAACCCGAGGCAAAAAGTAGATCGCGAATACTAGCTGAGTCGATTCAAGATGATGGATTGCGACTCGAGGCGCGTACGAACCTTTGGGAGCTACTGCGTTCGACGGACAAGCGCCAGATGGGCCACCTGTCCAGCTTTGCTATCTGCTGATATCCGCTTTCATATTGTGTACCTCTCACCGCGCGGGCCACCCTTTCGCGTCGTTTATCGAAAGAAGCACATGTGCATGTACTAGGACACCAGTGGATATCGAAAGGAGTCAAAACACGACTTGGCTCGGGAGGGGGACTCGAGCGCTTCAGGTTGGTGAGGTTGTATAAGAATGGCTGCTTGAGCCCCCCCAGCCGCAACCTCTGGGCCAACGACGACACCCAGCAAGTATCGAATACTCGAACATCATTCTGTGACTTCCTCCATCCGCACTTCATCTAAGACCATCCATTTCAGGCTTGCGTTACAACACTGGTACCATGTGCGTGACAGAGGTGAGCACCGACTTTTTCCCAAACCACAGCGATCTGTGTACTATTAACATGCATGATAATTGACATACAAATCCAGACGCACTACTCCTGTGGCCACAAATACGCGGAGAAGGCCGGCCGATGCCCCTGCGACTTGGTAACCTCTACGAAGAATATGTAAGCGCTGCCTTTGGAACACTTCTGGCCGCTGAGCGCTGAGGTCCGGGTTTACCAAAACAATTACTGCTTAGCAACAGCCCGTGCTCAAAATGCAGTCAGCCTCAAGCCAAGCGGGCTGTAAAATTCGATCCGGTGAGTTGGTGTGGCGATCCGAAGCATCTCCTCAGGCTCATTCCTTTCTCTCACATTGTCTTAGGCAGACAAGACGAAATCAAAGCTGTATCAGTTAAACGGCATAGCTTGTCCAGCTTGAGTAACTTAGGGAACTTGAGAATAGTAGATGGACGAGCATACAGGCGATGTTGGAATGTTTCATATCTAGAGCAGTGATTTGGAGTGCATGCTTATGGACTACTACTAAGTAATACAACTACTTGCTTAGGATGATATCTACTGTCATACCTCACTCGCTCAAATCCTCGATCCCCTCACACTCTCTCAACCTCACATCAAATTAAAGTCAAGTCAAAGTGCATAGTGTTCTTGTCATTGATGATAATAGTACAAATAGATTTAATGATAAGTTGTCTGCAATAACGATTGAATCGCTGCTAATTTGGAATCGCAAAAGAAAAGTGCAGTTGAATGCGAGCCTGGAAGCTTGAACGCGAATTGTGAAGTACGAGAGGAAGTAAAGCATGTGCATGTAGTAGGACTTCGAGGTCGTCGTACGAGTAGCGTAGGAATCTTGAAAAATAGCAGATGGACGAGAGCATACGGGGCTGATAGCTAGAGCAAAGAGAAAGAGATTGCTTTGTAAAGTATTGAATTGCGTGTGGAGTACTCCTACAACTACGTGCTTAGGTCGAGAACGATGTGACGAGCAAAAAGGGGGGGAAAGAAGATTATGATATGTTTGTATGTGGTAACTCGCGAGCGTTGCATGAAGGAGGAGTGCGGTGCAGTAAAAGGAAGTGCTACGGTATATAATGTCTATGATGTGCCGAAAGAGAGGAAGAGAATAACAGCAGGAGCGAGACGGCGGATTATATACTTTTTGATGGGAGATCGAATGGAAGACGGGAAGAGGGATGGCCCAATGAAGGAAGAAGAAAAGAGAAGCAGTATGCACCGAGAAGAAGAAAAGCGATGGATGAATGCCCTTAAACAGAAAGGAAGAAAGGGGAGAAAGAACCCCAGCCGACGCGCCTGCTGGACCATTTTTTGCTGTTGAAGCTTGACCAATTGTAGAGTGCGAGTGCTTTGCTGTTGCGGACGACGACGGGTTTGAAGGATGAAATGAATCTAGGCAAAACCAGGAGAAAAAATGCAATGGTGGAGAAGAGAGACGAATGAATGCAGGAGGGGAATGGGGGTTTGTTGAGCAAAGAAGAAGGAAGGAGAAAGAAAATGTGCATTGAATAATAAAAATGTAATAAAATTGCTTGCGAGGATTGGAGTGGTGGAGAATTGCATGAAGAGGTATGAAGAATTTGCTGTTGATGATGGACGATGCATTGCTTGATGACGAACGGAGACTTGCTTGCTGAGGACGAAATGAAATGAACAATGAAGAATGAAAGGGAAAGAGAGGAGGGGAACGAAGAAGAAAAAATGCACACCAAACTCGAAGGCGAACACCCGTCGTCGGAACGCGCGCCCAGGGAAGCAAAGCCTCCGTCTGTGACCGACATATGCGGTCAGCAGTTTTGATTTTGCGGTGGCCCTCGTAACAGATAGTTGGATCGTAGCCTGAGAGGTGGCAGGTGCGGCGTCGCTGAGGAAATCGCCCATAATTTTGATTTGATGATTGTCGAGACGAGGGATGATGATGCATATAGTCTAGTTGTGGTGATGCGCGAGACGGACGGACGTTGAGGAAGTCGGAGAGCGCTCACGTCCGATGAGATACGAGCACAGGGTGATGAAGCCGGCGAGGGCGAGGACGCGTTTCGTTTTGCTTTGAGATAGACCCATCTATGAAACGCGGTCACGCGTACGCTTACTCCATCTTGCGCGCACTGTACGAGTGTGAAATCGAACCCGACGAGGAGCCCGCACGTCTAGGCGTAGATGGCGGGTGTGCGCCCAGGTAGAACCGCGCCGAGCGCGTACGGGGGAGCGCACTCACATCCGGTCCTTCCTCGTCACGCACCAAACTCGCAGGCTCAGACACCTCGCGCCTCACAGGCGGGAACGACGCCAACAGCGACTTCGGCAACACGTCCTCACCCTCGCTCTCCTCATCATACTCCGTGCTCGAGAACGCACTGCTGCTGCTCATCGACGACGAACGCGACGAAGAGAGCGGGGACGCGATAGCAAATGCGTACCTGCTCTGCTCCTGCTCCTCCACGCCGTCGAACGCCTCGGAGTCGAACGCGCCTGGGATGAACCCTTCACCAACATTGCCATCATCCTCATCTTCGTCGTCTCCCTCATCTTCGTAATCCTCCTCATCGCTACTCAATCCCTCCGACGCCCCCTCGCCCCTCACACTTGCCAGCTCATCCTCCGCAATCGCGCTCGAGCCCAAGCTCGACCTACTCTGCATCCCCAACTTCATATTGCGTGCACGGATCGGGCCAATCGTCGCCTCACTCCTCGCCCCGCGCTCTCCCGCACTTCCACCAAGCTCGGGCGAGGACCCAAACACACTCCGCGGATCCAAACCTTCACGACGGATGGGCATAGGCAGGCTTGGGACCGAACCGGTGTTCAACGATGATGCGTCATTGTCTTTCTTGAAAGTGGGGAACGTATACCAGAATGGCTTCCTCCCTCCTCTTCCTCCCCCCATACCCCTCTTCGGCGGGGAAGTTGCGGAAACGGAAGCGAAACCGGAAGCGGAAGTCGAAGTGGGTGACCCACAGCACTCCGCACAATCAAAGCGCGTGCGCCCGTCCTGCGTCGAGCAGCGTGCAACGTCGCTATGCGCGCCGACAACCAGCGCAGAGCGCACGCGGTGGTGCGTGGGGGGTGACAAGGTCAAAGTGCCGGTCCTGTTGCGGTTGCTTGAGCTCGCTTTTGATTTTGATGAGGCTGACGATGCCGGCTTTTGGATTTGAATCTGTTGTTGGTAATGTTGCGAATACGATAACTCCTTCGACCCAAGCATGAAATCTGCCTGGACGTCCCAGCGCTCCTTGAGGGTCTTCTGAGCAGGTGGGTCTTCACGCGCGTTACTCTCCGCGCGTTGGTCAAGCACGTCGAAGAACGCGCTGTGCTTCGGCGAGACCACGGGCGACATCTGGAAGAGGAGCTCGTCATCTACCAGCGCCCCCATCGCAGCTGAAGGTGGAGTTGATGCAGATTTGCTGCTGTCTTTGCGGGCTACGTGATGCATGGCCTGCGGGTGGACGAACGCCAACGGGAGCGAGGACGCAGGAGGGATGGTGGTGGTGAGAGGGAGAGCGAAAGGCGAAGAAACTATCCTCCGATTCCGTGGCACGTCTCGGTCTTCTAAATGCTGCCTAGTGATACTAGCAGTAGTACTCGTATTCCGCATAAGGGGCCGCCGGAGTGTAGTCCGCCCGCGCGGCGGCTGCGGTGGCGAGACGAGCGTGCCCTCTGCGGTGTCAGGGCAGGTCGACGGCGGGGAGATCTCGCTCTTATGCTTCTGGGCGTTTGAGTTCGAGATATTGCTGCTCCCGTTTTTATTTACGTTGTTCCGGCCAGAGCCTGAGCGTGATGGGGACGACGTCTTTGATGAGGATGAAGACGAGGTGGGATTCATCCCATACGCGGACGCGCTGTGGCGGATGCTGAAAGTTTGCAGGGACGGCGGTGGCGGGAGCTCGAGCATCTCTCTTCTTCTTCTAGTGATAGCAAATCCCTTGAGACGTGATAGATCCTTTGAGTTGCAAAGGGGGTGGAACCTCACAGGCAGGACAAGGGAAGGAAATCAGAAGACGCAGTGGGGAGCTCTGTATTTATGCGGACGCGGGCAAAGGACGAAAGGGTGGCTAACTGGCGGCTGGAAGAGAAGAAGAGCAAAGGAAGAAGAACCGAGTCAGCCAACAAACTTCACAAAGGGAGGTCAAAGTCGGAATCGGAAGCGCGTGCGGACGTACGAGAGAGTGCAAATTTCTTTCTCCTTCTCAAATGAGACACACCCCCAGCAACCTGAACACTAGATTGCCACTAATTTGGCGTTTCCGAGACGGACGACACACGTGAAATGACGGTCCAAGAATGCACGAGCAGCAGATGTGGCTGACACGCGTCGCGCTCGATTGAGTTGAGGTTGAGGCTAACGGCGGCGGCGGGGTGCAACGGTGATGATGCAGATGACGGTGGTGTACTTGCGGCCTGAGAGAGCAAAGTGGGCTGGGATCGTCGTCGGGGCTGGCCTTTAAGAGCTCTTTGAGACGATGAATGGACCAGAGAAGCGGATAGGTGTTCCCGGAATGAGCATAAGCAGCGTCGGACGAGAACAACGGAGAGTTCGTCGTCAACGGAGGGATGGAACAAGGCGTGTTCAACCAGTCGACAGCCTTGAACGACGGCGATGTTGACGACAGCGACGACGACGAAAGAGAGAGATGGTGGTGGAAGGAGAGAGAAAGCAGTTCGCTGTCGAATTTAAGGGAAATTCCGCCATTCTTCTCCCAGCGAGTCACAAAAGAAAAAAATTTGACGGGAAGGCGCCCTTCACGGTGCGCACACTCTCAGTGACGCGCCATGTTGCCTTTTTCGTCAAATTTGGCACAGCCGCGATGGGGATCCACCGTCGTCCACAGGCGCGCTTCCGCAGTACCCATACCGACCGTCGCCAGTTCCCGACAAACATCCATATGAGCACGAAAATTTGCTTCCGCACGACTTTCTTCAGGTTTATCCAGCGACAAATACTCAAGATATTTCCACAAATAATGATGGAGAGCGTCACAGTCACGATTCGGACGTCCGTGCACGACGGTCTTCGGATGCGGGCGCACCTCGGTCCAGATGCCAGTCGTGTCCCCAACAACAATAAGTCACATCTTCGTCTCGTCACCCGTGCCATAATAAATGTGACACCTTGACGTCTTCCGCTCTCCATCCTGTATGTTGCCATGCGACGCTCTTCCTGATCGTCGCCTCAAGGTGCCTCCTTACACCACTTCATACGTACGCACACCTCGTTCCTCATTTCCCTAATCCGACGACCAGGACGGCGTCCTTTGCTCACATTTCCTACTCGAAATGAGTTACACAGAACAATGCACAACTCGTATGCATCTCAAATGAAGCGTGACAACGTCACAATGCACGGAACCCTCGCCCTTCCGATCCCACTTTGCGTCTCGCTCGGAGCCCCAGCTCAGCTAAACCGGCGACAAAAGAAAGAAGCAGCTTTGCCAGTGCCCTTCCCTTCCCCGTCGATCACCGCTTCCTTTTCATTTCGTTGGACATCATTCACGTTCGTCGGCGAGTCTTCTATGAAACCCTATATGCATGTATGTGACGCATTTTCTGATGTCAGGCAATTCGTGTTCATTATTTTCCTTGACGAGTAATCTTGCTCTGTTTTGCATTGTTGGACAATGCATTGCAATCACCCTAAGCGCGAATCTTTGACTCGAGCTCATGGAGATCGACACTAGCGCTCGCCCTATTACCTATTATTCTTCCGAGTCTTCAAGTCTTCACATCTCCCTCTGTCTCTTCTCTGTCATCTAAACGTACGACGCCGCAACACCTACGCATCATTCCGACTCCGAGGTCCCATAATTCTCCTTCTCTCCTCCAGCTCTTCTCAACCTTCTTGCCCATCTATCAGTCTATATGACGCTTTCCGCATAAGCGCCGCCGTCTTGCCTGTCGTGTGCCGCACTCCCCCATTCGCTGGCAGACGTCATCCAGCCTATCCCTTTCGTCTATCACCTTCGTCTATCACCTGGGGCCATCACTTTCACCCAAGCTCGTTTGACAATAGTCACAATTATCACAATTTATTCCATGTGGGTTTCTGCTTTGGAACTTGGGAACTCGGGGAATTGGACGATGGGCCGGGCATCGAACAGAAATCCGAGGCGCGTTCAGGCTCTCAATCTCATTTCAAATAAATCTCAAAGGCGCCCACGAACCGACACACACAAACAACGGAACTTCGAATTGGCGTCTTCCGAATGTCCGTCGATGTGCGCCCCTTCTTTTCATGTGAGTTATTCGCGCTTGGACCTCGATATATCACAAGCATCCAGGATCGCAGCGTACTAACTCTCCGAATACTATTACTAACACTATTGCTAGTACAGATACTACATTACGGCCGCGCGACTAGCTCCTCAAACTGCGATCGACAGGACCATTTGACCTTATGCTAGCGCCCCACCAAAGTATCCCTTGATTATGGTCTCCCCGGTCATGCATACCAAACACTTTTAGCCCTCGGAAGCCAGCGCAGTCGACGGTCGTCGTCGTCCGCCTCACACCCGGGGCGCTCAACGCACAGAACACCGATCCGAGGGGAACGTTAATCATTCCTCAATATTAATGTGAGCAATATCGTTCCTTGAGCGCCCTTCATTTACTACTGCTCATTAGCATACTAGGACTTCTACTGATGATCTATTGGTGTCGATTGCCAAGATCCCGGTCAATTTTTATAAATATTTTGATGATACAGAAGTACTCGGTGGTCCGAGATCGCTGTCTGGCGCCCGCCGCGGTGATGTTCTTCGAAGTTTTCGGACGCGTACGTCTTCTTCGCTTTGAGCAACAGCTTGTGATGACAAGCATTTAGGAAAAACAATTCTTCATTATCAGTCAAATTCACTGCACTGGCATGTGAGTCCAGACTTGTGGGGCTAGCAATATGCGAAGTGTAAAGTGCGGTGAATCTCCAACTCCAAGGACTGAGGCTCTATCGCGAGTCGCAGTCGAATGGGCGGCGGACTGAGTGTGTTCTACGTTTCCCAATGCTATCACTCCCGATTTTTTTTACCTTTTGATGAACAGAAAGGAGATGGAAGGACCAGGGAATTCTTCAATCAGACTTCGAACGTCCTTTCCATTAGTTGGGTGTATGTACTTTGTACTTGGGTGGATCGCTGTCCTCGAGCGCGTTGTCTGATAAATTTCTAGCGTCAAGAGACGACACCCTGACCGACAAACGCAAGTGCATACAAGGGATTCTCGCGCCTCTTTTTTCTACTTTCATCGCTGGAACGAAATCAACTTCTCGTCGTCCAGAAGGACACCACGATACGTGTATCTGATTTCCTGGCTTCAAGATCGAAAGCCCGTACGATCTCCAACAAAAAAACCCCTTGATTTTACGCGGAGGGAAGCCTATACGTCCATTTAGTCATGAACGGAACAGGGCGTCACCAAATGAGGAGCAAGACTGCTTTGGGATTCAGAAACGAAACATGGAAGCCTTCGCAAGATCGTACGATTGTTCATCAATGCTCGTACCTCTCTTGAAGATACCGTACGGACGTGGGTTTTCTCTTCTCTTCTCTTGAACTTCCTGGCGAAGAGACTTCTACGATCAGACGGACCAAGCCCAGAAAATCTTCTATAGATCAGTTTCAGAGATTGACTGCTCAACGCCGAAACGAATACACATGCGAGGCAAAGAAGCAGCCGCAAGAGCATTACTCGAGCTCGTTTCTCAGGTCAATGCTCTCAGGCTGCAAACGCGCATAGGCTTCTGACTTCGAAAACCCTTGACGGAGGAGGTACGTCACTATATTCTGCTTGATTATCATTTCGAAGAAGATCGGCGGTTTGTTGATACGTTGACGTTCTCGCCTACATGAGCGCCTGTAGTATCATCAGTGCGCCGCACTTTTGATCGTTTTACATGGGATAGGTACTATCACTTCTGCTTCGAAGATCGTCGATAGGAGGGAATAAAAACTTGGCCTGAGGCTTTGTGTTTTGTGAAGTGCTCTGAGCCGTCTCGAAAAGGGTTTTAGTTGGTGAGCTGTTGGAATCTAAGAGTAGTAAGACCTTAGCCTGTCCCCCTCTGAGACCACGAGTTCGTGAATCTCGTAAGGTATGGCTAAAACCGTAAAGTATTCGCAACCCGATTTATGAGTTGGCAATATGCGGGTCGCGCTTGAGAGAAAATCCCGGAAAATTGAATTGTTGTTGGCTGACCGGCTATCAAAAGAGGCCGGAAAAGCCGGTACTCCGCCAGCCTCCACCCCGTCGCCTTTTGACCATCAACTCCCATCCACCGTTTCTTTCTCTCAAAGCTCCTTCTTCTGAATCTTCACGGACGCGTAGAAGAAACGCAACCTCTCAGATGGATGTCCAATTCACGCTCGACGATCCCGAACCAAGTTCAAGCTCTGTACTCCCGCTTGCGGCCAACACGCACACGCGAAGAGCTCGTGCTTCTCATTTCCGTTCATGAGCGGGTCTTGCGAACGGCGCGCTGCTCTTCCATGACGTCCGTCTGTGTCATTGTCGAGTCTATTATATAGACTATCACGGCATCTATATTTGAAGGGCTCATGGCCGAAGGGAATTCGAAGGAGGACAAGATCATGTCGTGGTCGATCATGACGTTGTGTTGCTCTCATGCTGGAGAGGGAGGATGATTCTTCAGCTGGTTGAGTTTTTTCGTCCGACTCCTGCTCGAAGATGAAAGCTCGGTGAGTTACCAATCTTCTGCACAACACCAAAGGCTCATATATCTTCGTATGGAGGTTCCACTTGCAAACGGCCGCTGAGATTTCAAGCAGAATTCATCCTCGAATTCATCCCAGTACCTTCGGGCTCAGACGAATTTGGGACACATGATGATAGTGAACTCAGAAAGAAAGCGCCCCAAATCATTTTTACATTCGTACACGTGCGCCGTTCCAAACTTGCCAGCGCATTGTCTTGATGTTCCGTAGTCCACGACTGTCGTCTTGTGAGTACCAAACTCTCGCTATTTCAAACTCATTTGCTGAAGAGTACAGGAGACGGACGCTTTTAACTTCGGGCGTCATCAACTTCCTCTTCTCCTGGGTACTTCCTGATGGCTGAAGCCGCGTTCTGAGTGACTCATTGCACGCGAGTCCGCTCCATGTTCCTCCTCTATTAAATGAAGCGCCGCCTCCTAGGAGAAGCACGGCCGAGCAGAGAAAATGAGCGAAGCTACTTCACTCCAACAAATATACCTTTTACAAGGTATATCTTCCTTGGATAAACCGACTTCGGGGGATGCTTGAACGCGAGTCGACCCTTCGCATTCTCATGGATGTTTTTCACGAAAACACCCCCAGGTCACAAGCATCAACATTGGTGGAGCAAGTTCTGTCATTTTATTGGTCAAGAATCTTCCTTCTTTTCATCTACAAGCCTCTCATTCGTCTATCTTCCAGGGGCCTTCTTGAACTATGCTGAATCAATCGCTCGCAACGAGTGCGGTTCATTAAACGATGTCAAGGAGTTTTGGCGATGTGTTCAGAGTGTGCTTCCCACTCCACGAATATGCTGGTCACCCTCGGTACCATCAGACCGCGTTCAGCCGTTTCTGTGCAAAAGAATAGGAAAGGAGAGGACGAGCATCTCACGAAATGGCCAATGAAGTCAGTTTCACTAGGATGCGCACTTGTATTGGTCCGCGGAATACTGCACGTTTCGTCTCTCGTAGCTCACTCTCCATCGTCCAATTGATTCCTCAAGGTTCAACCCAAAAACAAAACAGACGCACGAATGGGAGAAAAGGAGAACTCGCCTCAGAACACCGTAACTTTTTTATATCCTTGGGCTGCAAGAAACGTATAAAACCAGCGCCGATTTGCACCTCCAGTTTCCTCAGTCGAACACTAGCCTTCAAAGCAACAGTTCAACTACATCTCTCAACAATGTTCTCTAAGCTCGCTGTTCTTGCATCCCTCGCTATCTTTGCGGTCGCCACACCCACCGGAGTCAGCTCTGGCCCAGCCAACCTGTGCTGCGACCAGACGCAGACGGCGAATTCCGCCGCTGGTGCCGCCCTCTTGGGCTCGATTGGCGTCGTCATCCAGGACGTGACCGGCCTTGTTGGCAGTGACTGCTCGCCTATCACCGTGAGTCGTTCTCAGATTTTGGACGCGTTCGATTTCATTGATTTATTTTTTGTGAATTCTAGGGCGTCGGTGTCAGTGGAACCTCGTGCACTAACGACCCCGTCGACTGCCAGCAGTTCTTCGGTAAGTTTTTTGGTCCTCGAACTCGATATGCTGTTCCCTTAATTAACGTGTATATCCGGCAGCTCAATCGCTCATCGGCATCAACTGCTCTCCCATTGACATCTCCCTCTAAGGGAAGAAGGATTATGGAAAGCACTCGGAAGATATCATGATACAGTGGATTTGTCGATGACCTTTGGACTTGCTTGTAGTGTAGCGCTGGGATTTTTCTGTGTTTACTCGTGCATCCAGGGATGAATTGAAGTCGACTTTGGGATTAGAACATTTTTGAGTGTGCTTTTTAGTCGCGTTCTGCTCCACCCACCTCTTAGCTTTCATAAGAAGCACTGAGCCACAATCAATCTTGCGAAGGCAAGGTAAATTCAAATGTAAATCATACGTTACATTCGCGTGTAGATGGACAAGTAAAGATACGAGGATTCCCTTCGCAGCGTCGGCTTCGACAAGCACCTCCTTGAAACGATATTTTACAGGACCCTTGCACGCCACTCGGCCGTGTGGATGTACGTCGTCCACAGTCGGTCCGTTATTGAAGAACAACCTCAGAGCACATGGCAGAATACACGACCAGCCTCTCGAGCATCGTGGGCCTGCCAGGATTTTGAAAAGAGGGGCTGACAGGTCTTCAGGTGCCTATAAAGAAAGGATGCCTCGACGGCCACCGCCTGTTTCGCTCTCGTAATTGTCTTGTCGGTGTTCCATAACTTGAAGAGAGTAGGTTGATTTTACCGTCAAGAGGCTGACTGGGTCGCTCATCCGCCGCGACTAAAGCCGTGTCGCATAAGGGCCCAAGTGATTAAGCACGACATCCTAGGAGGACAACACCTCCTTAATCGTGATGCCCCGAGTTTCTTCGGTGAGTCGACACAAACTCTCGACTGGGAATAGCTTGACCCTACGCGAAAATGGGCGTTTCTTGCTCGAGTGCCTCTGTTTTTCCAGTAAGGAGTAACGTCGTCAGCACGAACGTCATTCCACTCCAAGTCGCCAGTCGCGACCGCCGAAGAAATCGGATTGAAAGAGTAATTGCTTGTCCTGGAGTTATGGAAAGGTGAGCAACAAGAAACCAAAATTCCCAACAAGTTCCCAAAGATGTCATAGGGTTCGACGCATCCTAATCAGAGTTGTCTAAGTGGAGTAATATTTGGACCCAAGAGTAGCAAATCCGTTGGTCTAACTTCCCAGATGAATTTCATGTGGATCAGTAGAGGCAACTGCACGAAGAGATTTGCTCTTGTCTGGCGGAGCATGTCGTGAAACTTGAGACCCAGAAGGCTGTCATCTCGAGCTTGATAATGATTGGATGGGGACCATGTGGAGGATCAGGAGAATCCGGTAGCGAACCTGGGTTGACGCGGCAAACGGCGGCGTAGGGTGATCGACGCTGACTCAACGTCATCATCGCTGTCCGCCTCGTTCGCAAGTTGCCCAGTTTCCACTTCACTTACCCCACCCGCCGCCCATTCTTATACCGCCTTCCGTCCTTAGGTACGCCATTCCTTAGACAACTGCTCGTCAGACCACCATCATGCTGAACACACTCGTACCTGCCGTTCTCAAGTCTGGGACAGACAAAACATCTGATTCCGACTCGACGACCGACCAAGGAGGTGCCGAGATGCCTGACGAACCGATAGAGATGCCTAAGCTCGCTGGCCATGCTGGAAGGCTGACGCAAGAGCAAGAAGCAACACTCGCCACCTTCAAGAGCAGCCTGCAGAAGGCGGATTTGTACACGCCTGGGAGTGGGGAGGCGAAGCCCAGCCACGACGATGCCACGCTCTTGTACGTGTTGCGTCCCGCCTTTCTTGAGCGTCTCAACGAGGATTGGGTCGACATGTGTGCTTATTACTCAAATGCGCCAGACGTTTCCTTCGAGCGCGCCGTTTCGATCCGGTGAAGGCGCAGAAACAGTTTGCGGACAGAATAGTCTGGCAGAAGCAGCATGACGTGGACAACCTTTTCGCCAATTTCCCAACGGACGAATTTGAAGATTCAAGGAGATATTATCCGCGTTGGACTGGTCGACGGGACAAGGTGTGTGGTTGCGTGGCAGAGGAGGGAGGATGCTAATGGTCTGTGGTAGATGGGGCTTCCAGTGTATGTCTACCAGCTTTCTGCGTTGACGTCAGAGCTGCAAGGAGAGATGAATGCTGTATCAGCGGAGAGGAAGTACCAACGGATGTGAGTACGATTACTCTTCAACGGAATAACCTCTTATCGCGCACCAGAGTTGTCCTCTACGAATTCATGCTCCGTTTCGTCTGCCCACTCTGCTCCTCCATCCCTCGTCAAATGGCACCCACGCCCGTCTCCGCCGTCACCACCATCATCGACCTCAGCGACACCTCCCTTCGACAGATGTGGAATCTACGCTCGCACCTCCAAGAAGCTTCCGAGCTCGCCAACGCCAACTACCCCGAGACGCTTGGCGCAACCGTCGTAGTGAATGCGCCCGCGTTCTTCCCGACGATCTGGGGTTGGATCAAAGGCTGGTTTGACGCGAATACACGCGACAAAATTCACATCTTGGGCAAGAACCATGCTACGGCGATCGCGTCGCTCATCGAGCCAAGCGAGTTACCCAAGCAATACGGAGGCAAGTTAGACTGGAAATTTCTGGATGCGCCTCTGTTGGACGACGAGATGAAGAAGGTTTTGCCTGAGATGCCGAGAGGCCCCTTTGTGTTCGATGGGGACACTTTGACGGTGAATCGTCCGAAAGAATTCGTACCTCCCGCGACCACGAACGGAATCTCGAAAGACTAGCTGCTTTCAGGATAAGCAGGTTAGATGCGGAAGACAGATGTATATTACTCACGCGAATGCATTATAAGTTATCTTGGTCTTTGGATATTCGCATCCGCTGTCGTGTCGTTGTTCGAGGACAAAGTATGAAAGCGGGCGAAGTGGCCTTTCCTCGCGCTTTGACCGGCCCTAAACTTGTGAAGGTAAGGCGCGGAAGCGAAACAAATTGCTTACTCGCGTTTGAACTCTTCCAACATGCTCGATCATCAAAACCTGACGTTCTCTGTCGATAGCAATTGGCTGGTTTGCATTTCGATATCAGATATGTACGTTTGGCTCATATGGACGGAAGGTTGAGGGGCACTCACTCTCGGTTTAGTCGGTCGGCGTTCTCACCGAGCTATATCATATGCACGTTCCCAACGGCTAAATAGCCTGAAGGGTCTGCTGAAACAATCCTAATGTCTTCGACGAACGACACGACGCCCTTTCAAATCGACGAGTTCGTCTTTGATGCACGGCCCAACTACCCTCTCCTGCTATCCACGAAACGGTACAGACGCGACGATGGCGGTCTCGCGAGCAACGACCCCAACGCTCTCACTCTTATCTTCGCGCACGGTACTGGGTTTCACAAGGAGCAGTGGGAGCCGACTCTGAGCGACCTGTGCGATATCGTTTCTCGCCGAGAAGGGGTGCCTATTCGAGAGGCGTGGAGTGTAGACTGTCCAAACCATGGCGAGGCTGCCGTGCTGAACGAGGTGTCGCTGCAGTGGGGATACGAAGGAGTCTGTGAGTTTCTTCTATTTTGATTATTCTGTGTCGTAAGTCATGGCTAATGCGTCTCGAAGTTGGATGGGGGGAGTATGCGCGCGTCATTCACCTGATGTTGTCTGGGCTTGGTACAGGTGTACCAACCGACTTCAAGACTCACAACCTCGTCGGCATCGGGCACTCGATGGGCGCCGTTGCATTGACCCTGTCGCTCACGTACCCATCACCTCCGCGATACCGATCACTTATTCTTGTCGAACCGATGGTCATGGCAAAAGCCGCAGCAGAGGCATTTGGGGACGGGCTCAGGAAGGGTGCGATTGCGCGGAGGGATATCTGGCCGAGCAAGGAAGAGGCTTTCAAAGCGTTCTCGAGTAGGAGTGCGTTCAAAGCTTGGGATCCACGGGTGCTGCGTATATTTTGTGTAGGTTTCTGTCTACCTTGGCGATATTTACCTTCTGCTCACTTGTCGTAGGATCAAGGATTACGAGACCTGCCTACTGCGGTATATCCAGCAGAAAAAACGGGTGTGACTCTAAAGTGCGTCAAGACACAGGAAGCGGCATGCTATTGCGATATGAACGGCCGCGCCATCGCGTACAAGTACCTCCATCACGCCTGCGAGGTACTCCCGATACATGTCATCTACGGAGCTATCCATGATTATCTGTGAGAGTCGTTCGAGCTTTATTCTTGCCTATCTCGTTAATGGATTTCTTGACTATTTTTTGCTATAGTCCTGCTACCACAAAGGAAGATGTTGTCGATAACGCTGCTGCAGGTTTATTAGCGAGCGTCCGAACGGTACCTGGGGCAGGTCATTTGGTACGTCGACCCATCGTTTAGCTCTTGACCTGTTCCTGAACTCCTTGAAGGTTGTTCAAACACATCCGACACAGTTGGCAGAGTCTATTTTCAACGTGCTCTCCCCTCAACGTGATTCCACGCCTCGTAGTAAATTATGACAAATCTTAGACCGTTCTAGGGTTCTCTCGAAGTAAGAGTTCGAGATCTATGTTCACTATATCTTCGCTCTTTGAATCAATTGCTGGGTACATTTTGTTTTCTGAACTTTATCCTTAGCTTTTGTTAGAACTTACATGTCTGGGACCCAGGCTTCTTCTCGTGCTCCTCAGAATAGGCGAGTACGTCAAAGTCTAACAAACTTGTGGAAAACATATGCATGTCCGGTAAATTACCCGGTAATCGCCGAATGCGGCGTGACGTCACTGCCATAGGTCCAGGCAGTTCAGCCACAGTGGGTTAAACGCATCTTGAATTCTTACAACCATGTCCAGCACAGACGTTAACGCTTTCACGATTCACGTAGGTTCTATTCGAAAAGTTTTGAGCATAGAAGACTCACAGTTTTGATAGGTTTCGGGGATTTCGCCCCAGACGACAAAAGAGCACCTCCATGATTTCTTCGCGTGAGCTTTCCAGCACATCGGCGTCGATCTGCAGAGAATTGACGACTTTTACTTGAATTCAGTTTCTGCGGGACGTAAGTCTCTCAATGAATTGATCGTGAAAAAGAAACTCAGATCCTGAGGATGTAGGATCGCGAAGATCGATCTCGAACTGAGCGAGAAGGAGCAGGTTGCGACTATTCACTTTGAAAAGCATTCTGCAGCCAAGACTGCAGTGATGGTGCGTCCCAGGTTCATGAAAATATGACCATTTCTAAGTACCATCCTAGCTAAACGGCGGAACTCTCGACGGCGCTCATCTCACAGTCAAAGAGCTTGGCACACACGGAGAGGAGATCCATGAGGACACAGACGCGCCACCCGAGGGCGTCCCATTCCACCAGTCGGATAAGCCTAGGGCAGCAAGTAAGTCAGGCTTCTCTTGGTTTCGCTTTGAAGCGGATATAACGACTCGACGCCTCCAGTCGCTGCGGAATATCTCGCCGCTGGGTACAAGCTCACCGATGACATGACCCAGAGTTTCATCGACATGGACAGTACGTTGCCTTGCATCGCGTTTGGCCCATTGACTAACCAATCTCTTCTCATTCCAGACAAGCACGGAATTTCAAAACGGTTCACATCCTGGTTTGACAGCATTAATAAGGGTGTTGGTGCGAAGGTCTTAGGGAACGATCAGACTGTGACCTCGAAGGTGCAGTCGACTTTAGTAGACGTGACCGCCAGCGTCCGAGGCTACGACGAGCAGAAGGGCATATCAAAGGCAGGCAAAGATGTGAGTTTCTATGAGATGAGCGTCCACCTTGCCCGCTGAAACATAATTTCTTCGCAGTACTACGAGAAGGCTCTCCAGTCCAAATGGGGCTCTACCATTTTCAGCTTCTACACTACGACGGCGAAGCAGGTTACGGACGTTCATGCAGAAGCTATGCGCATCAAGGAAGCCAAGAAGGGTACTACTGCGACCAGTCCTACTTCCGCACCTGCAACCAATGCACCTGGCGAACCGGCAGCACCGAGCGCAGCCGCTCCCCTCGCTCTCTGATCCATCATTCACGAATTAAAACTCAAAGGCAATGTAGTCTTCAACATGTATAGTACGAATGTTTGTAACTTTATGCATTCATCATCATCTCTGTCAGGTCTGAACTCATTGAATTTGCACGCATATATGCACGTTCGGAAGCCTGAGGATAGAATAATAAAGTTCTCGGCATTCCCGGCATTATGCGGAGTTTCTCACTGCCGGCTAGACCCGAGCTGCATTGACGAGAGCGACAATTCGGACAAATGTTCAACTTAGACTTCGTCGTCCTCTCGTCCACAATGGGCTTTTCTCTCTCTTGTCTCTTCAAAGACATCATCTCTATGAACTACGGCTATACGAAGCTCACCCGATATTGGGTCTGATCCTTCGGCTACACCTCTTCCAAATTGCGACAGGCAATAAATCATGTACCACGATATTTTGTGCATTCCATCGACGTTCTGCCTCGTTCCTTGAGCTCTGATGATAGTCATGGTGGAAGCGTCCATATAAGTACGTCTTTGTATATCATAAACTTCTTAAAATAATTTTAGGGGACAACAGACGCATCCAAGATACACTTCGGACGAGCTCAGATCACCCTGTCGAATTTCGCCTTGTTTCGCGATCTGTACAGAACTCGGTGGAATCGGCGTGGCATTCTAACTCTCTCCCTCGAGGACGGAGAGACGCGGGACGGACTGGTTGGTGCTGTATAGAAATTGGGCGCTTGTAGTGGAGAACTCGTCGATCATTGATCATCCCTTCGTGATGCGCAATAGTACTAGTAGGTTCCATTGATTCCTTGAACTCGGCACTAATTTGATAACTTTGCGATATGGCCACCAAAAATTTCGAAGAAATACAATGCTCAACTCGTTGGGTGCGCCGATGTGCACGATTTGCATTATCTATGAGCTATCTGCCGTCATCCTTGCTTGTTAATCCTTTACAAGCTCGGATATTCGATCATGAAATATTACGAACAGATGCTTGGCCGAAATCTGTTTGTCACGACAAGACACATCACTTTTGGTTCGCGGCTCCGGGAAACCGCAGTCACAGCAAATATGTGCTCCCGACGGTGTCGATTCGTATATGGCTCAATTCACATACGCGGCTCTCCAAACGCGTTGCCGGGACGACAGAGGGCCCAAGCGCTTCAAAGGTATTATACGCAATTCCATTTCAAAATACTTGTGAATCTGACGATTCAGCTTTGCATTACAATGAGGATCGCCCCGGAGTCTAACATCCGAGTCGGGAAGTCGATAAGCTGCTACAGAAAGTCAGGAATTCCATAGTACAACGACATTGTTTGGTTTTTCTAGGCATTGACTGCGCGGATACTCGGCGTACCAATCTTTTCAGGTTGAGGGCGGCGCAGTGCGGGCCAATGAGGTCGGCACCACTACAAGGACAATTCACGCTCGAGCGCTGGGTTTCCGATGGTAACGTCAATGAGACTCGCTGTTATTCATTGACGAAGACAACGTTCGATCATCCTACCTATATAATGGAACAGATACGCCTCATGAGATACGACTCCGACGTACAGTTTCAGCCCCCTTCGCTTCCTTCGTCATGTCCAAGCAGCCCTCCTCGTTCTTCATCCCTGACCTCATCACCCTAGTCAACTTTCCCTTCGCCAGGAATCAGCACTACGAACGGGCTTCTGCAGAGTCCGCCGCTTGGTTCAGGGAGTACAACTTGTTCGAGACGAAGAGCAAGAAGGTCGAACTCATCCAGTCATGCACGGAGCTGCTCGCATCGCACTTCTACCCGGAAGCCAACTACGAAAAGTTCCGCATCTGCTGCGACTTCATGAACATCTGCTTCCTTATCGACATGGTTTTCGACGACGAGGACGGTGAGGGTGCACGCAAATTAGCTGGCATCTACATTGGCGCGATGACGAGTGACGAGGAAACCGAGAACTCGACTCCGTTCTATAGGGTCATACGAGAGTAAGTGGCCACTTTCGCGCTCATTTATTCATCGATTAATCTGAATTGCCCTCTCTTCGTAAGTTGGAGAAAGAGATTCGTCCAGGGCGCTTCGCCGACCTGCCAGAGGCGTCTGTGGAAGCTGGCCGACAGTTTCATCACGTCTGTCTCCAAAGAGTCGGACCTCCGCGCGTCAGGTGCAAACTTCAGTCTAGACAACTACCTAATTCTCCGCCGCGAAGTCAGCGCGGTACGGATCGCGGACTGCTTGTTCGAGTACGTGAACGGAGTGGACGTCCCGGATGCGGTTTTCGATGATCCTGCCTTCAACGCTATGTACTTGTAACGAGGCAATCTCCTATAAAGGAGAAGGAGTCTCGCTACACGGGAAGGGGAGTTCACGACGCGTCACACGGTAAGAGAACCAGCAAATGTAACGCGTTCGCGGGGCGATAAGGTAAACTGACTTCGCTATCAGTAGTGTCTGGCATTCTCACTTGAGACAGATAGTATAGATGATTGTATTCACGAGAGTACTGTGCTGACATGAGGGTCACCTTACATGCACAATAATATAAGGATTCAAAAAAAAAAAAAAAAAGGTAAACTGACTATTCTACATGCATCCTTCTAGGTATAAGTAGGCCTCGAAGAGGCAGTGAGTAATGTAGACTAAAGGATCACTATGTAGATAGTCGAACGGGTAACAATAGTATTAGCCTTGCGAGTGCGGTAAACAAACAAACATCGTAGCGAGCGAGTCAAGGGGGAATATCGAACGAACATGCGAAGCGAGTGTCCTGGCGAGAGGCAACGACCTGTGCGGCCAAGTTGCCGGCGGGTATCTGTGCGGAAAGGGAGCGTCGGCCCGGCCGACGCACCTGTCCGCTACA